>BPTQ01004355.1:9938-24665 GCA_019973895.1 Chrysanthemum seticuspe | reverse complement strand
AAAGTGTAGGATCAACCGAACCTTTGGTGAAATTATTGGCAATTAGGAAAGATGATAACTTATCGTACCATGCCCGAGGAGCCTGTTTGAGTCCGTAAAGAGCTTTGTTCAGTTTGTAGACATGGTTCGGGAACGCGGGATCAACGAATCCTTCTGGCTGGCTGACATAAACCGTTTCTTTCAGTTGACCATTCAGAAAAGCAGTTTTGACGTCCATCTGAAAGACCGTTATATTCATATGAGCCGCGAACGTGAGAAATATCCGAACAGCCTCAAGACGAGCAACCGGAGCAAATGATTCTTCAAAGTCAATACCCTCTTCCTGATGATAACCTTTAGCCACCAGACGTGACTTATTTCTGATTACGTTCCCTTCAGCATCCAATTTGTTTTTCCAAATCCACTTTAGACCAATGACGAAGACCCCTGTTGGTCTTTCAACAAGTTCCCATACTTCAAGACGTTTGAATTGGTTGAGTTCTTCTTGCATGGATTCAATCCAGGTGTCCTTTGTCATTGCGTCTTTAATGTTTTTAGGCTCAGATTGGCAGACAGTGAGTGCATAAATGCAATGTTCACCATCTGTGTGAAGACGTTGTCTTGTAACGACTGGTTGATTCGAGTTGCCAATAATATTCTCTAGAGGATGGTCTTTTGTCCAGCGATGTGTAGAGGGTTGATGTTGATATGCATTATGCAGATTTTGAGGATTCAAATGGTTTGTTGACGATTCCGCGACATCAGGTGCAGCAGTTTCATTGGCAAACGGGTTAAAGAACGCATTTGGATCAAAATTTGCAGGTGGGGGTACTTCATTAAGAGCATCAGCAGCTGGTTCAGTGTCGTTGGAATCAGTTTGTTCAACTGTTGTTGCAAAGTCAACTGGTGGTGCTTCTTCAACAGTATTTGTTGTAGCAGGTGTATCAGGTATAAGAGTATTATCAGGTTGAGCAGCGGAAACAGCGGATACACCTGGAGCACGTTCATCAATATCGTCACTGAACAGAGGAGCAAATAGTCTTTCCATTTGTTGACGTGTAAGTTGGGGGCTTTGTTCAGCTGATGATGGGGTTTGAGGGAAGTTTAAATGGTTATGACCGGGTTCCAAGTTGTTATACTCAGAAGCCATTTCAGTAAGTTCATCAAAATGAGCATGAATCGTTTCCATAACCTGCTTTGTACGACGATTCCAGATCCGGTAACATTTAGAATTCTCACAATATCCAATAAAGACTCCAATGTCAGGTTTGGCTTTGAGCTTTCCAAAGTCATCACGATCATTATTCGGATAGCAAAGGGATCCAAATACATGAAGGTGTTTAAGATTCGGTTTGCGGTTGTGGAGAAGTTCAAATGGGGTTTTGTTGTGGCGTTTTGTAATCATTGAGCGATTCTGAGTGTAGCATGCAGTTGAAACAGCTTCAGCCCACAACTAATCTGGAAGTTTAGCATTGATTAACATCGTTCTGGCAGCTTCCACTAACGTACGGTTTCGTCTTTCAACAACTCTGTTTTGTTCTGGTGTGCGGGCAATAGATGTTTGATGCTCAATTCCCACTTTCTCATAATATTCCCAAAGAGTTTGGTTAACAAATTCAGTTCCTTTGTCTGTTCTGATTTGGTGGACGGTGTTCCGGAGCTGAACTTGAATTTTCGTGAGAAAGGTAATGATCATATGTGGAGCTTGGTCTTTGCTTCGAAGAAAGTAGACCCAAGTCCATCATGAGTAGTCATCAACAATTACTAAGATGTAGCGTTTGCCATTAATTGTCCGCACGCGCATTGGGACACACAAATCCATGTGAAGAAGATGAAGCACATGCTGAGAGCTGTGTTCCATCTTTGAAGGAAAATGAGCATGAGTGCTTTTCCCTTGTTCACAAGCTGAACATAAGTGATCTTTAGAGTACCGGAATCTTGGAAGACCTTCAACAAGTTTGTGTCGAGCAAGTTTGGTTATGGTTTGAAAGTTTAGATGTGAAAGACGACGGTGCCATAGCCAAGATTTTGTAGATGTAGCCTTTGAGAGAAGAAAGATGGGAGATGAAGCGATCATGTCTTGCATGGAGATAGTGTAGAGACTGGATGAGCGTTGGCCAGACATAAGATCATTTCCTTGTAGATCACGAATGAAACAAGTTTTCTCCCTAAAAGCAACTTCCAAATCTCCATCACAGAATTGACCAACAGAAAAGAGATTGTGACCGAGGCCTTCCACGTAATAAACCCTGCTAATTTTGATGTTGCCATTGATGTAATCTCCGTAGCCCATGATAGCTGCAAAGTGATCATTCCCGAATCTGACAGTGCCAATGAACTTTGCAACAAAGTTTGATAACATTTTAAGGTTGCCTTTCATGTGTCGGGAACATCCGCTATCAATAATCCAAAGGATGATCTGTATCACATGCATTACACACAGACGACACAGATGGAATAGAAGTAGATGTGGAACCCGATGAGTTAGAGGGTTCCGAAGTAGTTATAGTTGAAATATACACATCAATGATTTTAGGCATCCATTTAAATCCTAGTGTATTATGTATCCATTTCTGCCATCTCCAACAAGTCTTAGCTTTAGTCTTAGTGAATGCACTAGGTGGTACTACATTTCTTGGAGGTGAGACTGGAGCTACAGGGACATCAATGTGTTTTTTAGAATCTAAAGAGGGCGGTTTACCAAGCACAGACTTAGAAGCAGACTGGAGCTACAGGGACATCAATGTGTTTTTTAGAATCGTTCATTTTCAACTTTTAAAGACTCGTTCTGAAGCACATTATCAGTATTCACAACAATATCAACAGTATCAACAGAATCAGCATAGATATGATCAGATGCATATGCAACAGATTGTAATAACACAAGATTATTGATATCAGCACAGATAACGTTTTCCAAGAGTCGATCAACATCTTTTCTCAATAATTTCTTTTTGCGTTTAGTATTTGAAATTGATGTTTCTGTTTTCTCGAAAACTGTTTTCATGAGACCAAGTTCCTTGTGAAAATCCCTTTCCCAATATAGTGCACAATTTTTCAAATTTTTGACATGGGGTAAAATTCTTTTCTGAAAAATGTCTCTTTGTTCTCGTGCCAATGGCGAGTGAAAATGTTCAACTTTTATTTCAGACTGAAATTCAATCTCACGTTCCAAAAGTTTGATGTCAGATAAGAAAGTGTCAAAATATTTGATAACACGACAACTTTCGGCTTTAGTTTTTACTTCACTAAGTGAAGGTAAAGGACCATTAATTTGTGCACCATTGTGTTGGGGACTGACTTCAGAAACTGGTGTGACAACCAAAGGTGTGTTTGAAGTATCTTGTTGTGTGACAAAAGTTACGGCGTTTGAATAGTTAAATGGTTTGTTATAAACGATATTTTCCATTTTAGACCAACTCTCGTCATCTGCATCTAATTCTTCCATGCGATTATATTCCACAACAGTCATAATTGAATCATCAATTCTATGTTCTGCACTGTAAACTTCGGGATTTGGTTTGAATGCTCTGTTTGAAAACTTAGGTTTGTAATCAGCAAGAATCGGACCATATCCATTTGGATTTGGTTTAAAAGTAAACTTTTGTATAGTTGTGATTGACTCACCATATTTATAAACGACATTTCGAAACTCTTTGATTTTGTGTTGTAAGTCGACAATTTCTTCAAGATAGGTATCTATTCGTTTCGTGGAATGTTGTTTGTACTCAGAGAACTATTTTTGACAAGTTAACAGCTCAGCCTTGGCTTTTTGAGTTTCCAAAGTAAGAGCGTTAAGTTGTTTTTTATGTTCATGTTTTAGTTGTTCTATTTGAGACAACAAAGCATTCTTCGATGAGGCTAGATCACGTATCTGTCTTTCTAAAGATTTTTCATTTTGGTAAGATTTAGCAAAAGCGACTTCAAAACCTTTTTCCCGTTTTTCTTGAGTTTTAAAAACTTTGATTTGTCGAATTAAGCAATCGTTATCCCTGGTTAACAGTGCATTTTTGCTTTTAGTTTTGAATTGACATCATGATAATGTTCCACTCGGGATTGTTGGTCTTTAACTAAGGTCCGGAGCTCAAATTCTAGATCAAACATAGAATCATTTTGTTCAACGTGAGTCTCAATATGGTCATTGTTTAGATCCTCAAGTATAACCACGGAGTCAACTTGATCATCAATGGTAACCATAAGGTCATCTTGATCATCAAATATAACTACGGGGTCTAGTTGATGATCATCGGAATGAGATGTAGAAGGCTCATGTTGAACACTCTGATCTATGTCAGATGCAGAAGTTGGCGGAGATATCAGTTCATTGATGATAATTGTTTGTTCAGGTACCTGAGATAAGCCGTCAGTGTCATACACTGGGCCTGTATCACTCATGTGTAGAGCTTGCATTTGTGCCATCAACATCACTGCTGCATTAGCTTGCAAGTCCTCCATATCATCATCTGAGTCTGCATCCGCCATAAAGCTCTGTTCCTTGTTGGAGAGAGTTCCACCAGCTTCATCCTTAAGAGCCAAGAGCATAGCCTCTTTGAAATAAGCACTGCCTCTTGTCCTTGGCTTCGGACATGCATTAGCCAGATGACCCTTCTCATTACAGTTATAACAGCGAAGACCATTAACCCCATTCTGAGCATTCCCCTATTCAACCACTTGAGCCCTTTGCTGCTGCGGAGCACCCATGTTATTCCTTCCCATAGCATTGAACCCTTGACCACCTCCCATCTGACGACCATAACCATGATTTTGAACTTCAACGCGTCCATTGTTCACAACAGCCTGATTCCTTGTATTAGATGAAGAACGAATGCGGTTGTTGGATTTGTTTGTATAACGGCCAAATGCTTTAGAAATCATAACAAATCCTTGTTGCAATTCATCGAAGGCATCGGAGTCCTCATCAGCTTCACTGTAAAGAGCTTGACCAGTGTTGTTGTTGTATGGAACCAATTGATTTTGTTTCTGTGACGGATCATATGGTTTGATAGTTGCAGTTGGATGAGGAGCGGGTTGAGGAGCTTGTTGAGGAGTAACACTTATTTGAGCCCATAAAGCAAGTTGTTGATTGTCCGGAAGTGATGGTGAAGCAGTTTGGCCACGGATAATCCTTTCCTTATCAACTTCTTTTTGATGAGGCTTCAAATAATCGTACAACAATCCGTAGGTAGCATGATGCATATTCTTCGCTTGACGGAGGAAAATGACATACTTTTCCCATTCAGGACCAAGACTACTAAGGAACTTTGTGTTGACAGCAATTCGAGGCATAATGATATTGTGTTTGTCCAAATCATTAATGATGTCTGAAAAGCGATGATGATATGACTCTAATGTCTCTCCTGGTTCAATCATGAAGTGTTCATAAGCCAAGTAAATTTTGGATTCCATGTCATCCTGATTGAGTGTTGTGCCTTCCATAAGAAGATGAATATGTTCCCACATTGCTTTTGCAGTCTTTTGAGCATCAACACTTCGAAGGATTGGATTTGGTAGTCCTAAAAGGATGTATTGCATTGCAAGTTCATCGGCTTCATAGTGTAGAAGTTGATCACCAGTGAGGTCTGAAACAGTAGCAATGTTGGTGACAGCATCTCTTGGTGGATTAGCATCTGGATCTGCGGGTGTGACAGTAATAGGCATCTGAAATGGACCTTCCATAATGACCTTCTTTAAGAATTTTCCATGTGGTTTCTTTAGATCACAAAACCTAAAGAACCGAATCACCCATTGATCATAGTTCCCGGGAGTGAGCATTGGAGGTCTATTAAGTGAGCCAGCTTCATGAATTGATTGTTGGCTGCTTAAGGCTTCACACATCTTGCCAAACCATGCCGGTTCCTTCATAGTATTCCTTGACGGATGTTGATTGTAGACGTTTGTGTAAGGTTGTACTTGAAGACTCGGTATTGGTTGAACCATTTGTGGTGGTGGAATTGCTCCAAGTTGTGGAGTATGTTGTTGATTAAATTGTTGTTGATAAATTGCTTGTTGATGATTAAATTGTTGATGTTGTGGACTTAGTTGTTGTTGTTGTTGTTGATGATGATAAGTGTAGGGAAAATAGTTAGAGTATGGGGGTTGTGACATGTTGAAAACTTGTGTTGTTAAATGGATCTTTGTAGTCGAATGAACCGGTGTTGATGAAGTATCCTTAGGCGTAGAAATCACAATAAAGCCAAGTAACACTTATGCGTAAAAACACCAAAGTTACGCGTAACAGCAAAAGTTACGCGTAGGTTTAGCTTACGCGTAAGTAAGGAGAAAAGCACTAAAGTTATGCGTAAATAGTAAGTTAGGCGTTGGATTACATTATGCGTAAGACAAAGCTTAGGCGTAAGATGAATCTTATGCGTAAAGGGTTCTACGCGTAAGCTTAAGCTTATGCGTAAGTTTAAGGTTTTGCCCAAATGATCTTTTACACTCTCACAGTGCAAAAGATATCCAAAGTTGACGTATTTTCAGGCTTATCCAAGCAAGAAAACACGGAGTAAACCACGAAACTAAAGATCAAACCAAGGAAAATGTTACGCGTAAGTTTAGGGTTTTACTTACGCGTAGGATTTAGCCAAAAATGATTTCATGCACTTGATGTTTCCAAACCAGTTTTTTATGATGAGATAGCTTCAATATCACCAAAATAACACAAAAGTGTGAAACTTGATGATCCAAAGCTTAAAAACAAGTTACGCGTAGAACGAAACCCTCGTAAAAAACTAAGCTCAAAAACAATGATCCACGCTTAAAGGTTGAAACTTTTTGCCAAAAACAGTTATTTTAACACCTTAGAACGTTGAAAGTACAAGAATCTTGGATTAAAAAGTGTAAAAAATGTGTTTTTAATCGAACCAAAGTTTTAACCACGTTTACGCGTAAGACCAAAAACAAAAACTTCAAAAACAAAAGTGTTCACCCAACTATTTGGCGATTGATACCACTGTTAGGTCACTATGTTTACAACACAAGCATCAATAGAAAGAGATAGAGAAGAAAGAAGATCGGATGAACAACTATCAAACACACACACACGTAAATATGAAGAAGAGTTAGGCGTAGAGTATGTGAAAGAGATAAATTGAACAACCAACCTTCTAAGGAAGGTTTACATGTGTTTATATAGGGGAAGGAACTAGGGCAACATCCAAGTTCCCTTCCTTTCCTATATGGGCTTGGGCCTAGGCTTATGGGCCTTCTACATAAGCCTAAGGCTAATTACTAACATAAAGGCCATATTAAGCTAACTATTACATATGAATTACTAACACTTGAATTAAGGTTTAGGAGTGATTCCAACAATAATCCTATAATATTGCCTTCTAAAACTGAAAAGTCCAAATATATCGAGCTAACTCAACATACCTCGTCTATGGTCTCGAAATGATGCAAAGGCCAAGTTTTAAAGTTTACAAGCTACCGGCACACTCATAATTTGGTGGATTTGGGGTAAAATATTGGAAACGGATAAGGCTAATCTCACCATGTAATGTCAAGGGTTGTATGTGCTCGGCTAGGGTCTAATCTAGTTAGGTTCGGAAAAACATGTCAAATTTTTCAAAATGGCATAATTTTTCAAAATAAACTAGAAAAATGAGGGCGAAATAAAGTTCAAGAGATAATAATTCTACTCCCGTCCCCCCACTTGAATTGTACAAAGTCCCTTTTGTACTAGGCATTAAAATAAAGGTGAAGAGAAAGGTAGAATTAGAGCGAGAACTTCCCTGAAATTTGCTCCCAAAAGAAGAAGGCCCACGAGAAAGAACCGTGCCTTCGTTTAAGCGTCATGAACAAACTTCAATCCCTGAAATCGCAATACCGACAAACATAATCCTAAAAAGAAAAAAAAATGAAAAACAAACCTAACTCACTTCCGTAGGAATCACGGTTGCATTTAGCGAATGCAACAAGCCTTTTAAACCACTTGGTGTCACAAGTGGACGAGTGAACTCTCGTGAGGGTTTACAGAGAACATACCCACAAAGTTCATTTAAAAACTAATACAAGGTCACTGTGTTTTAAAATGAAAGAATTAAAGCATAGGAGAGTTACGTCGTAACTCCTATGAGGGAGTTACGCCGTAACTGGCAAAACCTGGTATGAGCTGAGAAGCGAATAGTTACGGCGTAACCACTGAGATGGAATTACGCCGTAATTGGTAATGCGTCAAGAATTCTGCTGCTAAAATGTTGGTTACGGCGTAATCACCAAGATGAGTTGCACCGTAACTCTGTTCAGATCAACAACTGCAGCAGTAATTACTTCTTTGTCTCCTGCAAAAATGGTTAGAAAACACAAAACCCAACAGAAAGGAAATAAAAACAAAAGAAATGGATAATTCGGGTTGTCTCCCGAAAGAGCACTTTTCTTTATTAATGAGTTTTTAAGTTAGACTCAGAGCCGCGGGGCTCCTATGGGGGCCTTTGAGCATCCCCGACTTCTTCAATATCTTTCATAAAATTATGCCTCATCCATGCAACATTCGAGGCAGTTCGGAGGTATTCAATGGTTTCAATTTTTCGGACTTTACAAAATTTCTCTTCCGGTCCCAGGTGGTAGCGAGTGAATTCATATTTTTCAACAATAATTGGAGGTGGTCTTTTGTAGGGAATCCCTAGGAGTTTGCACCCTCCTTTGTTCGTAAGCTTCGTCATCGGGATCAGTGAACTCCTCATTTCCTTGCAACTCAAGGTAATCTAGCATCCCTTCGATATCATCGTCATCAGAAGTAGTGTCCTTGAACCATTCTTCACCGAGCAAATTCTCCACTAGAACGCGCTTGCATTCTTCTTTATCATTACTAACCCGCTCTTTTTCATTGTCAATTTTTATTTTACTCGTGTTCTTGAGACTTTTGTCATTTGAATTTTCTCGATCCATGTATTCCTTCCAAATCTTCTCTTTGGTTAATGTGTCTACATGTCCATACTTAATTTTTACCCAACTATCGAATCCAAGGTTGTCCAGCCAAGGTAAACTCGTTCTCTTCTCATCATTGGTTGAGGACCAAAAGAATTCATCTTTTCCTAATCTTCCAGAGTTGCTTCCCCCATTACACATATCGTCATACGGGTTGCATGACGCCCAGAAAATTTCCCCAGGAGATTTTACTTTTTTGCACCAGTGACTGCGTAGTTCCTTGTTGTCAGTTTCACTTAAATGCTCATCCGTGCAGAGTATATCTTTATTAGTATCTTCCTTTTTCTGAATGTGCTCCGCGTAATCAATTTTTAGCTTCATAAGAAGATTTGGATTGATCTTGGCATCCCCAAATTGAATTGCGTACATATCTTTAAAGGCCAAATCACCGAATTTAATACTATGTCTTTCACGCTCATGAGGGCATGTCCATTCTTCCTTTCTTTCATCGTCTCCTCCATTGCAATACTCGTGGAAGGGGTTGCATGAAGCCCATGCCCTTGTGGTTTCTTCATCAGTAATGACGACTGGAGTACACCAGTGAGTGATAAGTGGCTCTTCTTCATCTTCAAGGGAGAGTTCCTCGAGTTTTTCTTACTCGTCCATGTCGAGGAATTTTTCTGCCCATGTATCCCAGTTATGTCGTAACTGAGATTCTTGGTTACGGCGTAATTCATTAGAGTCTCTTTCCTCAGTATTCTTCACAACCCCATTGTCGCTGTCAAATACAAGGTTACGTCGTAACTCATTAGGCATGTTACGGCGTAACTCAGATCTGTTGACGAAATCTTCCCCTAAATTCGTATCATTGACATGAACCTTTGAGTTATCATCAGAAAAAATTACCTTACATTCCATAGTTGGTTTAGATCCTTCAGGTTTATCGTTATTTCTCCTTACTTTTTCACTGAGCTTTATCACCATGGATTCAAGGTTTTTCAGAGTTGAGTCGTGTTTGGAAATGTTTCTGTCAGTGTTTTCCTGGAATTCCTTCAACCACTCATCTTGCTCCTTTTGCCTTTGGGCTGAATTTTCCAGAAACTTATTAATTGTTTCTTCAAGACTGGGCTTTCTTTCTCCATAAGGCCCACGATTGTAATTTCCACGATAACCATTACTATTTCGATTATCACCGTAAAATGGTCAATTTTCTCCATACTTAGCTTCTTCAATATCCTCTTCGTCCATATGAGGACAATTCTTCGTAAGATGTCCTCCTCCACAGCTTTCACAACCCACTTGGATGGCATGAACGGTTTCTCTGAACTTCAGCATATCTCGACTGAGACTTTCAATTTTACTAGCGATTGCTGCAATTCCGCTGAAACTTCCGCCTTGGTTTCTTTTACTTCCACCGTCGTGCCATTTTTGAGAATGGTCCGCCATATTTTGAATGGCTTCAATTGCAGTAGTAGGAGTCATGTTCGGGATAGGTCCTTGATAGTCCAGCATCTATCTTGTAGTTACATTTATTCCTTTGTAGAAAATATTGACCTTCTGCTGGTTATTTAGGTCATTGGTAGGACACTTATAAAGAAGATCATTGTATCTGTCCCAAGCTTGATACAGAGTTTCATCGTCTTCTTGTTTGAAATTATGGATCTCCAAAAGTTGATTAGAAATCTTCGATGGCGGGCAATATCTTTGAATAAAGTGTTTCTTTAGTAGCGCCCAAGTATTAACTGCCCCAGCGGGCAATCTTTCGATCCATCTTCTGGTTGCTCTAGTAAGAGTCATTGGGAATACCCTAAGCATGACAGCATCATGAGACACGCCCGGAATGTTGAAAAGGCTATCGATGTATAGGACATTTTCAACGTGCTCATATGCGTCTTCGTCCCTGTTTCCCGAAAAAGGGTTAGCGCGAAGCTCCCTCATAAATTGGTCTTTAATCTCAAAACGAACATCCGCTCCAATTGCCGGTCTTACGAGACCCGGCCCTTGTCTGCTCTAGTCAATGCCAAGTATTCCTCAAGAGTGAGGTCATCGATGTTAACAACTTCCATGGTACCTGAAAACTTGAAATATGATCGTGAGAGAAGTTTAAAAATGAAATTAAAGACTTAATATTAATCCTAATATAACTCCCCGGCAGCGGCGCCAAAAACTTGATGCAGGTTTTACTGACCAGGTCTTAATATTTATAGTGTCTCGCTATACCTATGGTCTACCCTAATGCACTAACGGGCAGTGTACCCGGTCGTGTGTAGTGTAGTAAATGGTAAACCCGAGGTTGTCCCAAGAGCTATGTGTGTTGGATTATTACTAAGTCTAATTGTCACGGAATAATAAATGTTTTGATAGGGATTTAATTAATTAAACTACTAATGCAGAATATAAAATAAAAGCAGATAAATGGTAAAGGGAAATCAATAGAGGAATAGTGGTTCTAACCTAGTCAATCCTCCTAGCTAGTTATGTCTACGTCTACCTACTTCCAATTACATCAGGCGGGGTCAAATTCGAGAGGACAGCATTTGGTCAATTCGCCCCGTCATAAGTCCTGTTGTTCCTGGTCCCCTAAGCCGAGTCATTAAATACCGCTACATGCTAGATTCTAAATAGTGAGTGCCCGGCCGTTAGGAACTTAGGCACTACACCCCCCCCCCCCCCCAATTCTTAAGTTCATCCAAACGATAGGTGATCAGTTGGTCAAATCGCACAAGTAGAAAGGGTCATCAGTTGGTCATATCTTACCCTTCCTGTCTCAGTCTGCTCACCTAGGGTCAGTTGGTCATATCTCCTAGGCAATTGGCCTCTATCGCCATTCAAAACTACCGAACCAAGGATGACTACCAAAGAACTATGCATGCATACACTTAGAAATAATTGTACGGAAGTAAAGGTAAACGCAAACAAAACAATTAAGGAATCATAACTAGGCTAGCACCAAAGGGTGCTTAGCCTCTCATATTATTCATGCAAATCAATTCAATATTCAAAGGTACGAAATACATGAATTGAAAGTAAAATAAATAATAAACGCTAAAGCTTATCGTAATGGAGTGACTTCTCCCTTGGAAACAGCTCCGTATGCTCCCCTAGACCTGCCTTGAGCTTTTTCCCACGTTCTCAGAGTGTTGTGTGTGG
The DNA here is from genome assembly GCA_019973895.1 of Chrysanthemum seticuspe. Taxonomy (NCBI): domain Eukaryota; kingdom Viridiplantae; phylum Streptophyta; class Magnoliopsida; order Asterales; family Asteraceae; genus Chrysanthemum; species Chrysanthemum seticuspe. The sequence continues at coordinate 12,668 of BPTQ01004355.1, read as the reverse complement.
AATGGGATGCTTTGAAATGCTGGAATTCGTGGGGTATTTATAGGCCAGGTCTAGGTTACGGCGTAACCAATAGAGGAGTTACGCCGTAACCTTCTATTTCTTCGTAAATGCACTAGATCTGCTAGTTACGGCGTAACCTAATAAGTGGTTACGCCGTAGTCTTCAATAAACTCGGTTACGTCGTAAGTGATGCAGTAGTTACGGCGTAAGTATCAGCGGCGTGGAACCTCTTTTGACCTAATGGAGTTACGTCGTAACCTTTGGGAAGAGTTACGCCGTAACCTCTTGATAAGTTGGACTTCTGGGTCACGCAATAGTTACGGCGTAATGTGAGAGACGAGTTACGCCATAACTTCTTCAAAATAGGCATACTGTGATAAATCTTTAGTAATGTTTCCATTTCCGCGTCTCTTTAGCTCCAATGCTCATAATTTACCTGAAAGTGGAAAACAATGGAAAACAAGCGTAAATCAATATAAATGATATAAATAACGAGCATTATTGGGGGAAATTGACACTTAATATTCAGGACTATTTGATGTTATCAAAAATGCACCAATTAAACAAGGATGTGACAATTCAACCGACCAATAAAAGATAACTAGAGAGTAAGTAAATCTAAGTAAATACGCTTTTAATTATCATAAGAACTCTTCTTACAATCCATAGCTTTAATTTTATTAATTAGCAATTAGTTTTAATTTATTTTTTAATTAGTTTGATTGGTAAAAGACAAACCCCTCACTCCTTCAACCCTGAGATTTTAGTTGCTTTCTAAAAAATACAAAAGACTAAAAAGAATCACCCTCACCCTTGCCTTTTCGTCATACATCTCGACTAGGATCTCTATTCCCTTAGAGAACGATCAACCCCCTGGGCTTACCCATACTACACTGCAACGATTAGGTACACTGCCTAGTGGGTTGTAAAACTTGCTCGCAGAAAAGGAAGTCTTTCGACTCCGAACCACGCATCACACCTTTTCCGGCGGATTACTCCAGAATCATGCCTTGGGCCTCAGAAAAAAGGATTCATCTACGATGTCTTACCAAATGTTTGTAATGCTACAAAATTATATGACATCGATAAAACTGGAGAAGGAATAATGAAAGAAAAGGTGGTGTACATTCCCAAATCATCGGGAAAGAAACCAAAGATCACAACCACGTGAAAGAGAAGTTTGAGTCAGGTTGTCGACTCGTTAATAAACAAGCGCTTCTCGGGAGGCAACCCGTTTTATTTTCAATATTTTATTTTTTCTATCTTATTTTCAGTGTTTACACCCCGAATTTTATATTCCATGTTTGAACTTAAGTGTGGGGGTGTAACACTACCTTGTTTTCTTTTTTATGTCTTTTAAAAAAACATAAATAAATAAAAAACAAAACAAAACAAAACAAAAAGATTCTACATTTCTTTGTGTGTTTTTACTGCAGGTGATGATCACTTTACTTGGACACTTGGATCAAGAAATCGATGGTTCTCTCAAACCTTTGCATAGCACTTAGAGTTCAATTGTGGTTTCTGTAGCTCAAGAAGTCTAGTTTTATCTCTTACTCTTATTTCCCTATTGTCATGATTTAAAATTCGTTTTATCACATTAAGGACAATGCTTAACTTATGTGTGTGTGGGGGGGGGGGTAAATAAGGAAAACGAGACCAATTTGAAATGTTTCATATTTTTGAGCTAGTTTTAAAATTTTGTTTGCCATTGTGATCTGGTTATTATCACTTTTAGGATAATATATTAGAATAACTGGACCAGTCCATTGGTAAATCCTGTAACTTTTGAAAAATTGAGATGCCGATTAATATTGCAATTTATTCCATGATTGATAAGATTTGCTAGCACATTTTATAGCCCTTCCACTAAAATTGTGAGGAATTGAGCTTGTTCGTATTTAGCATACATCTTTTATGCTTCAATCTTTTGCTATGAGTGTGCCAGTGATTTTATTTCTTCTAAAACTTGTGCTTGTAAATCATTACTAGACCGCAGTGAGATCGCACTCTGTGTGATATAAATGTATATGCGTGATAAGAGGCAACCTTATGAATTAAACCCAAATGGCCTTCCATTTAACATATATTGGTATTTAGCTAGCTACTCAGACTACTTAACCACATATATAGACCCATTTGTTAGCATTCATTTTTAACGCTAGATACCCTTAGTTACACCTTCTAAGCCATTCTTTTTCAATTTTGTTAAATCCAAAAACTACAAAAAGATTTTACAATTTTAGCACCTCAAACGTTGAAAGAGGTTTCAAATTACTGAACGGTGTATTGTAGGTAGAACGGTACATCGATCGTTTGTTGGTTCTGAACTGGTACCCATTCCGATCCGATTTTAACATTTTAGAAAAACATCAAAAACCTAAATTGTTTTAACTTTTTCTTACCGAATCTTCCACATTGATTCCCATAGATCGCAATTTTTACTTACGATTGTTTACCCAGATATATACACCAATTCATCAGACTCATCGATCGATTTATGGTTATATACAATTTACCTTCCGGTAAACCCAAATTAAGTATTCCAACGGAGAATAGTGCGTATATGTAAATATAGTGTGTCTCACGCTAGAGTGACGCCAGATCATTACTAAATGTTCGTGTTCAAAATCTTCTTTATTTTAGTGACCGTGTGAGTATCGTTTTCTAACTTCGTATTTTCTACATACGATTTATGCTTGTTCGAGTTAAGGAGTGTTAAAATCACCT
>BPTQ01004348.1:0-11132 GCA_019973895.1 Chrysanthemum seticuspe | reverse complement strand
TATAATAGCATTTGTTGCAACACTTTAAAGCACTTTTTTTAGAAATGTTTTTTAAAAATAATAATAAAAGAATAAAAAGTAATTTAATATAAGAAAAAAAACGTCCATAACAATAAATACCTAATAAATGTTATTTTTAAAACACCCCTAATATGAAAATTACTTGTTATTGTACATATTGTACAAACTAATAAAACACACAAATCTTCATGCAATTTATATGTAAACAAGTTCATGGTACATATGGTTTTAAAAAACGGACCGGGCCAACGGGTTCAACCGGTAACCGGAGTCACCACCGGTTCGGCTAGCCCATAAAAGTCGTCCGAAAACGATATTGTTAAATCAATAGAGTTTAAAAATGCATACTAAAATACAGTGTTTAAAAAATATTATTAAATCGCAAGAGTGCCTCGAGAATCAACATATGCGTCTTTTGGAATTTTTTTAATAAAACTTACCGTAAAAACTATGTTTTATAAAAATCGTTTAGATTTTTTCAAAGCAAAGGATGCAAAGGCGTAAAGTCCTAATTATATGATTATACACATTTACACATATCTATACTATATTATAAAGCATTTGGGACATTCCTAAAAAGGAAGGCTTAAAAAATTAAGATTCAACACTTGCTAATAATGGCAAATTTTAATAAGTACATCTATAATAGCATTTGTTGCAACACTTTAAAGCACTTTTTTTAGAAATGTTTTTTAAAAATAATAATAAAAGAATAAAAAGTAATTTAATATAAGAAAAAAAAACGTCCATAACAATAAATACCTAATAAATGTTATTTTTAAAACACCCCTAATATGAAAATTACTTGTTATTGTACATATTGTACAAACTAATAAAACACACAAATCTTCATGCAATTTATATGTAAACAAGTTCATGGTACATATGGTTTTAAAAAACGGACCGGGCCAACGGGTTCAACCGGTAACCGGAGTCACCACCGGTTCGGCTAGCCCATAAAAGTCGTCCGAAAACGATATTGTTAAATCAATAGAGTTTAAAAATGCATACTAAAATACAGTGTTTAAAAAATATTATTAAATCGCAAGAGTGCCTCGAGAATCAACATATGCGTCTTTTGGAATTTTTTTAATAAAACTTACCGTAAAAACTATGTTTTATAAAAATCGTTTAGATTTTTTCAAAGCAAAGGATGCAAAGGCGTAAAGTCCTAATTATATGATTATACACATTTACACATATCTATACTATATTATAAAGCATTTGGGACATTCCTAAAAAGGAAGGCTTAAAAAATTAAGATTCAACACTTGCTAATAATGGCAAATTTTAATAAGTACATCTATAATAGCATTTGTTGCAACACTTTAAAGCACTTTTTTTAGAAATGTTTTTTAAAAATAATAATAAAAGAATAAAAAGTAATTTAATATAAGAAAAAAAAACAGTCCATAACAATAAATACCTAATAAATGTTATTTTTAAAACACCCCTAATATGAAAATTACTTGTTATTGTACATATTGTACAAACTAATAAAACACACAAATCTTCATGCAATTTATATGTAAACAAGTTCATGGTACATATGGTTTTAAAAAACGGACCGGGCCAACGGGTTCAACCGGTAACCGGAGTCACCACCGGTTCGGCTAGCCCATAAAAGTCGTCCGAAAACGATATTGTTAAATCAATAGAGTTTAAAAATGCATACTAAAATACAGTGTTTAAAAAATATTATTAAATCGCAAGAGTGCCTCGAGAATCAACATATGCGTCTTTTGGAATTTTTTTAATAAAACTTACCGTAAAAACTATGTTTTATAAAAATCGTTTAGATTTTTTCAAAGCAAAGGATGCAAAGGCGTAAAGTCCTAATTATATGATTATACACATTTACACATATCTATACTATATTATAAAGCATTTGGGACATTCCTAAAAAGGAAGGCTTAAAAAATTAAGATTCAACACTTGCTAATAATGGCAAATTTTAATAAGTACATCTATAATAGCATTTGTTGCAACACTTTAAAGCACTTTTTTTAGAAATGTTTTTTAAAAATAATAATAAAAGAATAAAAAGTAATTTAATATAAGAAAAAAAAACGTCCATAACAATAAATACCTAATAAATGTTATTTTTAAAACACCCCTAATATGAAAATTACTTGTTATTGTACATATTGTACAAACTAATAAAACACACAAATCTTCATGCAATTTATATGTAAACAAGTTCATGGTACATATGGTTTTAAAAAACGGACCGGGCCAACGGGTTCAACCGGTAACCGGAGTCACCACCGGTTCGGCTAGCCCATAAAAGTCGTCCGAAAACGATATTGTTAAATCAATAGAGTTTAAAAATGCATACTAAAATACAGTGTTTAAAAAATATTATTAAATCGCAAGAGTGCCTCGAGAATCAACATATGCGTCTTTTGGAATTTTTTTAATAAAACTTACCGTAAAAACTATGTTTTATAAAAATCGTTTAGATTTTTTCAAAGCAAAGGATGCAAAGGCGTAAAGTCCTAATTATATGATTATACACATTTACACATATCTATACTATATTATAAAGCATTTGGGACATTCCTAAAAAGGAAGGCTTAAAAAATTAAGATTCAACACTTGCTAATAATGGCAAATTTTAATAAGTACATCTATAATAGCATTTGTTGCAACACTTTAAAGCACTTTTTTTAGAAATGTTTTTTAAAATAATAATAAAAGAATAAAAAGTAATTTAATATAAGAAAAAAAAACGTCCATAACAATAAATACCTAATAAATGTTATTTTTAAAACACCCCTAATATGAAAATTACTTGTTATTGTACATATTGTACAAACTAATAAAACACACAAATCTTCATGCAATTTATATGTAAACAAGTTCATGGTACATATGGTTTTAAAAAACGGACCGGGCCAACGGGTTCAACCGGTAACCGGAGTCACCACCGGTTCGGCTAGCCCATAAAAGTCGTCCGAAAACGATATTGTTAAATCAATAGAGTTTAAAAATGCATACTAAAATACAAGTGTTTAAAAAATATTATTAAATCGCAAGAGTGCCTCGAGAATCAACATATGCGTCTTTTGGAATTTTTTTAATAAAACTTACCGTAAAAACTATGTTTTATAAAAATCGTTTAGATTTTTTCAAAGCAAAGGATGCAAAGGCGTAAAGTCCTAATTATATGATTATACACATTTACACATATCTATACTATATTATAAAGCATTTGGGACATTCCTAAAAAGGAAGGCTTAAAAAATTAAGATTCAACACTTGCTAATAATGGCAAATTTTAATAAGTACATCTATAATAGCATTTGTTGCAACACTTTAAAGCACTTTTTTTAGAAATGTTTTTTAAAATAATAATAAAAGAATAAAAAGTAATTTAATATAAGAAAAAAAACGTCCATAACAATAAATACCTAATAAATGTTATTTTTAAAACACCCCTAATATGAAAATTACTTGTTATTGTACATATTGTACAAACTAATAAAACACACAAATCTTCATGCAATTTATATGTAAACAAGTTCATGGTACATATGGTTTTAAAAAACGGACCGGGCCAACGGGTTCAACCGGTAACCGGAGTCACCACCGGTTCGGCTAGCCCATAAAAGTCGTCCGAAAACGATATTGTTAAATCAATAGAGTTTAAAAATGCATACTAAAATACAGTGTTTAAAAAATATTATTAAATCGCAAGAGTGCCTCGAGAATCAACATATGCGTCTTTTGGAATTTTTTTAATAAAACTTACCGTAAAAACTATGTTTTATAAAAATCGTTTAGATTTTTTCAAAGCAAAGGATGCAAAGGCGTAAAGTCCTAATTATATGATTATACACATTTACACATATCTATACTATATTATAAAGCATTTGGGACATTCCTAAAAAGGAAGGCTTAAAAAATTAAGATTCAACACTTGCTAATAATGGCAAATTTTAATAAGTACATCTATAATAGCATTTGTTGCAACACTTTAAAGCACTTTTTTTAGAAATGTTTTTTAAAAATAATAATAAAAGAATAAAAAGTAATTTAATATAAGAAAAAAAAACGTCCATAACAATAAATACCTAATAAATGTTATTTTTAAAACACCCCTAATATGAAAATTACTTGTTATTGTACATATTGTACAAACTAATAAAACACACAAATCTTCATGCAATTTATATGTAAACAAGTTCATGGTACATATGGTTTTAAAAAACGGACCGGGCCAACGGGTTCAACCGGTAACCGGAGTCACCACCGGTTCGGCTAGCCCATAAAAGTCGTCCGAAAACGATATTGTTAAATCAATAGAGTTTAAAAATGCATACTAAAATACAGTGTTTAAAAAATATTATTAAATCGCAAGAGTGCCTCGAGAATCAACATATGCGTCTTTTGGAATTTTTTTAATAAAACTTACCGTAAAAACTATGTTTTATAAAAATCGTTTAGATTTTTTCAAAGCAAAGGATGCAAAGGCGTAAAGTCCTAATTATATGATTATACACATTTACACATATCTATACTATATTATAAAGCATTTGGGACATTCCTAAAAAGGAAGGCTTAAAAAATTAAGATTCAACACTTGCTAATAATGGCAAATTTTAATAAGTACATCTATAATAGCATTTGTTGCAACACTTTAAAGCACTTTTTTTAGAAATGTTTTTTAAAATAATAATAAAAGAATAAAAAGTAATTTAATATAAGAAAAAAAAAACGTCCATAACAATAAATACCTAATAAATGTTATTTTTAAAACACCCCTAATATGAAAATTACTTGTTATTGTACATATTGTACAAACTAATAAAACACACAAATCTTCATGCAATTTATATGTAAACAAGTTCATGGTACATATGGTTTTAAAAAACGGACCGGGCCAACGGGTTCAACCGGTAACCGGAGTCACCACCGGTTCGGCTAGCCCATAAAAGTCGTCCGAAAACGATATTGTTAAATCAATAGAGTTTAAAAATGCATACTAAAATACAGTGTTTAAAAATATTATTAAATCGCAAGAGTGCCTCGAGAATCAACATATGCGTCTTTTGGAATTTTTTTAATAAAACTTACCGTAAAAACTATGTTTTATAAAAATCGTTTAGATTTTTTCAAAGCAAAGGATGCAAAGGCGTAAAGTCCTAATTATATGATTATACACATTTACACATATCTATACTATATTATAAAGCATTTGGGACATTCCTAAAAAGGAAGGCTTAAAAAATTAAGATTCAACACTTGCTAATAATGGCAAATTTTAATAAGTACATCTATAATAGCATTTGTTGCAACACTTTAAAGCACTTTTTTTAGAAATGTTTTTTAAAAATAATAATAAAAGAATAAAAAGTAATTTAATATAAGAAAAAAAAACAGTCCATAACAATAAATACCTAATAAATGTTATTTTTAAAACACCCCTAATATGAAAATTACTTGTTATTGTACATATTGTACAAACTAATAAAACACACAAATCTTCATGCAATTTATATGTAAACAAGTTCATGGTACATATGGTTTTAAAAAACGGACCGGGCCAACGGGTTCAACCGGTAACCGGAGTCACCACCGGTTCGGCTAGCCCATAAAAGTCGTCCGAAAACGATATTGTTAAATCAATAGAGTTTAAAAATGCATACTAAAATACAGTGTTTAAAAAATATTATTAAATCGCAAGAGTGCCTCGAGAATCAACATATGCGTCTTTTGGAATTTTTTTAATAAAACTTACCGTAAAAACTATGTTTTATAAAAATCGTTTAGATTTTTTCAAAGCAAAGGATGCAAAGGCGTAAAGTCCTAATTATATGATTATACACATTTACACATATCTATACTATATTATAAAGCATTTGGGACATTCCTAAAAAGGAAGGCTTAAAAAATTAAGATTCAACACTTGCTAATAATGGCAAATTTTAATAAGTACATCTATAATAGCATTTGTTGCAACACTTTAAAGCACTTTTTTTAGAAATGTTTTTTAAAAATAATAATAAAAGAATAAAAAGTAATTTAATATAAGAAAAAAAAACAGTCCATAACAATAAATACCTAATAAATGTTATTTTTAAAACACCCCTAATATGAAAATTACTTGTTATTGTACATATTGTACAAACTAATAAAACACACAAATCTTCATGCAATTTATATGTAAACAAGTTCATGGTACATATGGTTTTAAAAAACGGACCGGGCCAACGGGTTCAACCGGTAACCGGAGTCACCACCGGTTCGGCTAGCCCATAAAAGTCGTCCGAAAACGATATTGTTAAATCAATAGAGTTTAAAAATGCATACTAAAATACAGTGTTTAAAAAATATTATTAAATCGCAAGAGTGCCTCGAGAATCAACATATGCGTCTTTTGGAATTTTTTTAATAAAACTTACCGTAAAAACTATGTTTTATAAAAATCGTTTAGATTTTTTCAAAGCAAAGGATGCAAAGGCGTAAAGTCCTAATTATATGATTATACACATTTACACATATCTATACTATATTATAAAGCATTTGGGACATTCCTAAAAAGGAAGGCTTAAAAAATTAAGATTCAACACTTGCTAATAATGGCAAATTTTAATAAGTACATCTATAATAGCATTTGTTGCAACACTTTAAAGCACTTTTTTTAGAAATGTTTTTTAAAAATAATAATAAAAGAATAAAAAGTAATTTAATATAAGAAAAAAAAACGTCCATAACAATAAATACCTAATAAATGTTATTTTTAAAACACCCCTAATATGAAAATTACTTGTTATTGTACATATTGTACAAACTAATAAAACACACAAATCTTCATGCAATTTATATGTAAACAAGTTCATGGTACATATGGTTTTAAAAAACGGACCGGGCCAACGGGTTCAACCGGTAACCGGAGTCACCACCGGTTCGGCTAGCCCATAAAAGTCGTCCGAAAACGATATTGTTAAATCAATAGAGTTTAAAAATGCATACTAAAATACAGTGTTTAAAAATATTATTAAATCGCAAGAGTGCCTCGAGAATCAACATATGCGTCTTTTGGAATTTTTTTAATAAAACTTACCGTAAAAACTATGTTTTATAAAAATCGTTTAGATTTTTTCAAAGCAAAGGATGCAAAGGCGTAAAGTCCTAATTATATGATTATACACATTTACACATATCTATACTATATTATAAAGCATTTGGGACATTCCTAAAAAGGAAGGCTTAAAAAATTAAGATTCAACACTTGCTAATAATGGCAAATTTTAATAAGTACATCTATAATAGCATTTGTTGCAACACTTTAAAGCACTTTTTTTAGAAATGTTTTTTAAAAATAATAATAAAAGAATAAAAAGTAATTTAATATAAGAAAAAAAAACATCCATAACAATAAATACCTAATAAATGTTATTTTTAAAACACCCCTAATATGAAAATTACTTGTTATTGTACATATTGTACAAACTAATAAAACACACAAATCTTCATGCAATTTATATGTAAACAAGTTCATGGTACATATGGTTTTAAAAAACGGACCGGGCCAACGGGTTCAACCGGTAACCGGAGTCACCACCGGTTCGGCTAGCCCATAAAAGTCGTCCGAAAACGATATTGTTAAATCAATAGAGTTTAAAAATGCATACTAAAATACAGTGTTTAAAAAATATTATTAAATCGCAAGAGTGCCTCGAGAATCAACATATGCGTCTTTTGGAATTTTTTTAATAAAACTTACCGTAAAAACTATGTTTTATAAAAATCGTTTAGATTTTTTCAAAGCAAAGGATGCAAAGGCGTAAAGTCCTAATTATATGATTATACACATTTACACATATCTATACTATATTATAAAGCATTTGGGACATTCCTAAAAAGGAAGGCTTAAAAAATTAAGATTCAACACTTGCTAATAATGGCAAATTTTAATAAGTACATCTATAATAGCATTTGTTGCAACACTTTAAAGCACTTTTTTTAGAAATGTTTTTTAAAAATAATAATAAAAGAATAAAAAGTAATTTAATATAAGAAAAAAAAACGTCCATAACAATAAATACCTAATAAATGTTATTTTTAAAACACCCCTAATATGAAAATTACTTGTTATTGTACATATTGTACAAACTAATAAAACACACAAATCTTCATGCAATTTATATGTAAACAAGTTCATGGTACATATGGTTTTAAAAAACGGACCGGGCCAACGGGTTCAACCGGTAACCGGAGTCACCACCGGTTCGGCTAGCCCATAAAAGTCGTCCGAAAACGATATTGTTAAATCAATAGAGTTTAAAAATGCATACTAAAATACAGTGTTTAAAAATATTATTAAATCGCAAGAGTGCCTCGAGAATCAACATATGCGTCTTTTGGAATTTTTTTAATAAAACTTACCGTAAAAACTATGTTTTATAAAAATCGTTTAGATTTTTTCAAAGCAAAGGATGCAAAGGCGTAAAGTCCTAATTATATGATTATACACATTTACACATATCTATACTATATTATAAAGCATTTGGGACATTCCTAAAAAGGAAGGCTTAAAAAATTAAGATTCAACACTTGCTAATAATGGCAAATTTTAATAAGTACATCTATAATAGCATTTGTTGCAACACTTTAAAGCACTTTTTTTAGAAATGTTTTTTAAAATAATAATAAAAGAATAAAAAGTAATTTAATATAAGAAAAAAAAACAGTCCATAACAATAAATACCTAATAAATGTTATTTTTAAAACACCCCTAATATGAAAATTACTTGTTATTGTACATATTGTACAAACTAATAAAACACACAAATCTTCATGCAATTTATATGTAAACAAGTTCATGGTACATATGGTTTTAAAAAACGGACCGGGCCAACGGGTTCAACCGGTAACCGGAGTCACCACCGGTTCGGCTAGCCCATAAAAGTCGTCCGAAAACGATATTGTTAAATCAATAGAGTTTAAAAATGCATACTAAAATACAGTGTTTAAAAAATATTATTAAATCGCAAGAGTGCCTCGAGAATCAACATATGCGTCTTTTGGAATTTTTTTAATAAAACTTACCGTAAAAACTATGTTTTATAAAAATCGTTTAGATTTTTTCAAAGCAAAGGATGCAAAGGCGTAAAGTCCTAATTATATGATTATACACATTTACACATATCTATACTATATTATAAAGCATTTGGGACATTCCTAAAAAGGAAGGCTTAAAAAATTAAGATTCAACACTTGCTAATAATGGCAAATTTTAATAAGTACATCTATAATAGCATTTGTTGCAACACTTTAAAGCACTTTTTTTAGAAATGTTTTTTAAAATAATAATAAAAGAATAAAAAGTAATTTAATATAAGAAAAAAAACATCCATAACAATAAATACCTAATAAATGTTATTTTTAAAACACCCCTAATATGAAAATTACTTGTTATTGTACATATTGTACAAACTAATAAAACACACAAATCTTCATGCAATTTATATGTAAACAAGTTCATGGTACATATGGTTTTAAAAAACGGACCGGGCCAACGGGTTCAACCGGTAACCGGAGTCACCACCGGTTCGGCTAGCCCATAAAAGTCGTCCGAAAACGATATTGTTAAATCAATAGAGTTTAAAAATGCATACTAAAATACAGTGTTTAAAAAATATTATTAAATCGCAAGAGTGCCTCGAGAATCAACATATGCGTCTTTTGGAATTTTTTTAATAAAACTTACCGTAAAAACTATGTTTTATAAAAATCGTTTAGATTTTTTCAAAGCAAAGGATGCAAAGGCGTAAAGTCCTAATTATATGATTATACACATTTACACATATCTATACTATATTATAAAGCATTTGGGACATTCCTAAAAAGGAAGGCTTAAAAAATTAAGATTCAACACTTGCTAATAATGGCAAATTTTAATAAGTACATCTATAATAGCATTTGTTGCAACACTTTAAAGCACTTTTTTTAGAAATGTTTTTTAAAAATAATAATAAAAGAATAAAAAGTAATTTAATATAAGAAAAAAAAACATCCATAACAATAAATACCTAATAAATGTTATTTTTAAAACACCCCTAATATGAAAATTACTTGTTATTGTACATATTGTACAAACTAATAAAACACACAAATCTTCATGCAATTTATATGTAAACAAGTTCATGGTACATATGGTTTTAAAAAACGGACCGGGCCAACGGGTTCAACCGGTAACCGGAGTCACCACCGGTTCGGCTAGCCCATAAAAGTCGTCCGAAAACGATATTGTTAAATCAATAGAGTTTAAAAATGCATACTAAAATACAGTGTTTAAAAAATATTATTAAATCGCAAGAGTGCCTCGAGAATCAACATATGCGTCTTTTGGAATTTTTTTAATAAAACTTACCGTAAAAACTATGTTTTATAAAAATCGTTTAGATTTTTTCAAAGCAAAGGATGCAAAGGCGTAAAGTCCTAATTATATGATTATACACATTTACACATATCTATACTATATTATAAAGCATTTGGGACATTCCTAAAAAGGAAGGCTTAAAAAATTAAGATTCAACACTTGCTAATAATGGCAAATTTTAATAAGTACATCTATAATAGCATTTGTTGCAACACTTTAAAGCACTTTTTTTAGAATGTTTTTTAAATATAATAATAAAAGAATAAAAAGTAATTTAATATAAGAAAAAAAAAACATGCATACCAATAAATACCTAATAAATTTTATTTTTAAAACACCCCTAATATGAAAATTACTTGTTATTGTACATATTGTACAAACTAATAAAACACACAAATCTTCATGCAATTTATATGTAAACAAGTTCATGGTACATATGGTTTTAAAAAACGGACCGGGCCGACGGGTTCAACCGGTAACCGGAGTCACCACCGTTTCGGCTAGCCCATAAAAGTCGTCCGAAAACGATATTGTTAAATCAATAGATTTTAAAAATGCATACTAAAATACAGTGTTTAAAAATTATTATTAAATCGCAAGAGTGCCTCGAGAATCAACATATGCGTCTTTTGGAATTTTTTTAATAAAACTTACCGTAAAAACTATGTTTTATAAAAATCGTTTAGATTTTTTCAAAGCAAAGGATGCAAAGGCGTAAAGT
>BPTQ01004339.1:0-27415 GCA_019973895.1 Chrysanthemum seticuspe | reverse complement strand
TCAGACGCATAGTTATAAAAGAACGTGTAGAAGATCTCCAGCTAGCAGTTGAATCTTATCAGACCCGTGTCAACTTCACTCCACCGCAGCTTGATCTTCCCGACATCAACCAGCTCTCACAATTTACACTCATCAGCAAACCATTTGGCGTCGTTTACCGCAGTGAACTTCAAAGAAATTGCTTGATGGCGTGCAGAGATCTTCACAAGTTTGGAGATCACACTTTGAAGATGTGATTCGCGCAAAACCGTCAAGTTTTCTCACGCAAGCGGACCACTTGTGAATGGCCCACCGTAAGAAACTTAAAACAGCTTAAGCACAAATGCAATGAAGATCAGGAGAGTATAGTGTTTCCCCAGGTCGTTAAGTCCCAACGAGCTATGCGAGAATAGTCAAACGTAAAGTGATCGAGAGGATTTGAAAGGGAAAGGATAGTGATTGATCTATACCTAAAGAGAAAGCCCATAAACTACAGGGGCTTAAATGCAAATTAAAGAAAATTAAAAAGATAAAATATATTAAATAAATGCTATCACTATAATTAAAATGATGTTTTTGTTTTTATGTTTTTATAAAACTGAATTAAAAACTACGTAACGTACAAATGAAAATGTGAAAATAAAGCAATATAAATCCTAAAAATATGAAAATGATATTTTTACAAACCTAATGATAAAAGAAAATATTTAAAAAAAAAGAAAATTATTTTTATGACTATTTAATTAATTATTATTAATTAAAAACTAGTTTTAACTATTAAATAATAACCTAAAATACAAGAAAATAGGAAATAAAGCTAGAAAAATAAAATTATGACTTGGAAAAATCTAAAATAACAAAATAGAATTTTCAAAACTATTTTTATATTTTTCTGATTATTTTTCTATTTTTTATGAATTAAAAACTATTAAAAACTAATTAAATTATCTAAAAATACAAATTTAACTAAGAAAAATCTAGAAAAATATTTTTTTGTCTTTTTATATTTATCTTAACTTAAGAAAAATGAAAAATTATTTTTTTGAACCTTTTCTTAATTTTTTGTATTAAATGCTATTTAAAAATGCTTAAAAACTAATTTAAATTAAGAAAAATAGCAAACAAGCTTGGAAAAATCTGAAAATTTCAGGAAAACTCTAAAATTATATGAGGAATCTAGGAGAAATAGAAAAACAGGGTGCTGTGTGTGAGAAATTGAGGCTGCTATGTCAAGTGCTTAGAAATAAGCACTTGAAATAAGCAAATGGGACACAACAAGCACCAAACTGAAACAGAAGGTTAAATATACTAAAAGTACTGAAATGCAACTAATATCAACAAGCTATAACCTCAGAATTGCAAGCTAGCACATATTTGATGTTTGAGCTATTGGCTAAAAACAGTTTTCAGTGTACTACTTGCAGCTTAAAGATAAGCACTCAAATAAGCTAGACAACAAAAACCAAATATAGAAACTTAAACTAGACCCAGGTGAGACCTAACAAACCAAAAATTAGACCTTGGGAAGCTCTTATGAGCCCTGTGCAAGCTTGCACAAATCTGAGAAAAACTCAGTTTAAGCTGAGTTTGTGGAGCAGGGCATCTAGAGCTTAAAAGAGAAGCTTGTTTGGGGCTTTTAAAAAATTGCAAAATTTTACAAAAATGGTGATAAGAAAGGACACCAGCTGAAGTTTTCAAAATGCCAAGTTTCACTTCATGTGGCTCAAAAATGAGCTCATGAAAAATCCTTGCAGTTGGCCCTAAAACAGGTTTTCTAAATTTTGACTTTTGACAACAGTTATGAACTTTGACCAAAATGAACTTTGAATCCAATTTATGGACAGGTATTGATGAAATATGTTAAACTGAAACTACTGCAAGCAATGTTTAATAATTCCAAACACAAATCAAGAGATTGGTTATCAAAAATCTCAACAGTGAGGCTGTTGAGATGGATTGTGTGAAATGTTGACTTGGAGCTTTTTGCAGGCACAAAATGAGACAGAATGAGTTTACTTATGCTAAATAAACTTGAACCAACAATAAGCTATCATTGAATGCACCTCTGGGACAGTTATCACAGTAAATCCAAACACACCTTTTTAACTGATTTGCAAACTAAAACTAATCCAAACACTGAACCAGCATGTAATTATGATCAAACTAACTTAAAATAACTTAAATACTACTATTAAAACAGGTTTCAACTACTGGTGACCACTAAAACAGATTATGCTAATGAACTTGAAATTTGCACTTACAATGGGTCCATAGCCACAATGGCTTGCAAACAGTGAACCCAAGAACATCTACCTATCCAAATCAACCCACTGCTTCTAAATTAACCCCAAGAACATGTCTGAATCAACCATTTACCCTTTCTGCATCATTTGTGCTCCATGTTGACTTTCATTGACCAATATTCAAAAATGTTTGAACCTTAAATTTAAACTCACAAAGAGCAATGATAAGCTTAAATGAGTTTGTTTGAGCTTAAAAACAAGTCACTAACAGCTTTTGCATAAGATTTTGAGAATAGAAATTTCAACAGTGGACATACAAAATGGAAATTGAACATAGACTTGAATTGATAGTTGAAATAAGTTACAATACACCTGAATACCTTTGTTTGATACAAATAAGCTTGAAGACTACAACTGAAAACTATTTAAGACATTACAAGCTAAAAAACGACATACACTTAAACAAAATAAACTAACTACTGCCCTTCTCTTTCTCCTCTTGCTTCCTTTTTATACCCAAACTGTTTCTCTTTCATCTCTGAGTGATTCCCACTACTTTCCAGAGCAATTGGATTACTTTTGGTGCAATTTTGCCATTGGATGGTTTTGGCGGGAAAAGGTGATTTTGACCTCTAGGGCTTCTGAGCTAGCAACTAGGGGGGGTGGATTTGTAGGGGTGATGATGAGGGGTGAGAGGTGTTGGGATAAAGCCTGGGTGATGGGAGAGGGGAGTTGCAGGCAACAGGCAAGTGGAAGAGGGAAGCAGGAGGTGGGAGGGAAAAGGGTAATGTTTGACTGGGTTTGACCTGGTAGTCCAAAACAGGGAAGGGGGGTCAAAATGGTTTAAAGGCAGGGTCCAATTCAGTTTTGACAGGGCATGGTTTAATATTATAGGGACCAATTTGTAAATCTGTCAATTTAGAGGGACCAAAACTGTAATTTCTCCAAAGTTGTTACAAGGGACCAATATTGACAAGTTCCTAATAGTACAAGGACCAATTTTGTCATTTTCAAATTTCCAGGGACCAATCTTGACATTTTATGAAAGTTCAGGGACCTTTTCTGCCATTTAATAAAAGATTTATTCAAGGACCATTTTTGACAATTTAGAATATTTCAGGGACCTTGAATAACATTTTTCTTTATTTTGTTTTACCAGGGACTGTTTTTGACAACTTTTGAAACTTGGGGGACTAAAACTGCCAATTATGCAAACTTTATACGTTTTTCACCAGATTTTGATATTTTTGCATTTAAAACACATAAAACACTTATTTGTGATATTTTTATCATTTTGATGCATTTCTGAGTGTTTTCAGATGTTTTTGCAGTTTAAATGGTACAAAAATGATGAGTATTTAGACACTCGTCAAGATGGTTAGGGACGGATTGGCTTATCGATTGAAGGATATACACCAAAAGATCGGGTCTCCTAAGCAATGGAATTCTCAGGATCAAAGGGATGTGAAGAGGATCATCACGATGATTGATGAACGGTTGTATAAAAGGGATCAGTTCAGAAGATTGGAAAGCAATGTTGGTGGTCGACCCAGGATTAACATCACCGGCTTTCAACGCCCGATTCACACTCCTGGCGACATCTCTGGACTACCTGGTACCCCTTAAACTGCTTCTTTCATTATTAATTTGGATGTATGATTTATATATGTGGATGGCTTGTGCACACATAACAGTGTACAACCCGTTCTTGTCAAGAAAGGACCCTGTGGTACGCTTCAGTGCCACAATCCTTATAAAAGGAGCTAAAGCTTCTTACTTTTGAGTAAAACCTATCAAACCTTTCATTTTTCAAGGTTTTGCTCAAAAGGACAAGTACTTCCCCGTATGAATTTCAAAACCTCAACCGTTTATATCACTTGTTGAGGGGGAGTATTTGAATTAAAACTTTGTTCACAAATTGTTCATAGTGGTCATCTTCCCGCAACACTCGAAATGGTCATATTTATTCTCAACTTTTCAAAAATAACATTTATATGCCATTTTTGAGGGGGAGAAAATTATGTGATAAGAAAAGATGTTGTGTAAATGCAAATGAATCTTTGTGTAATAGACTTAACCAACGAATTGACGGTACTAAACTGTTAGTAACTCGAAAAGACTTGTCCGGGACGGGTAATAATTTCAAGCTAGTTCTCTAGTAATGTAAACGTGTCTCGCAAAGGACTTGTCCGAGTAGAAAGTACCATTCGAGAATCTCATGGTAGACATGAACTCTGACGGGTATGACAACCTTTCGAGGCTTGTCTACACCTTCAAGGTAGTTATTAGAGCGAGTTGTCACCTAAAAGCTGACAATGTAACTCTTTAACTATGCAACGTAACCGTGTCTCGCGGGGGAGTGTCTATCTTGAGTTAATCAATTCAAAAGTGTGCGCTCTTCCCACACAGTGCAGATTTCCGTCAAAACTCTAAAGCACATGTGGAGGGGGAGTATTTCTGCTAAAAGATAAAACTCTCACAGTGGTTCAAACATGTTTTTCATTTACAAACCCTTTGAGAGATTTTCTTGAAAATTGGTTTTATGGCAACATAGGTTAGTTATGGAGTGATAAGGTGACTAAGGTTAGGAATAACCGTCCTATGATCCGCCAGAGCTGGAGGGATCTACCCAAGGACATCACAAATAGTTAGTACTTAGAAGTCCTTAGGTACGATTATAAAAAGGAGAAAATGAGAATCGGAGAAAGAAGGAGTTGAAGAATTAAAAAGAAATGCAAATAAAAGGGTGAAAAGAAATAGCCCTCCAAATTATTCAAATTAGGGCAGACACCGGGTTCAATTCATATGCTACTGGTTGTCACTTAGTGAAGCCGGTATTGAAGATTAAAAGTCGTCATGGACCCAGTGACGCATGCACTATACCTTCTTAGCCACTCAAGTTTCTCTCAAAAGAAGCTTGTTTCATTCTCACAGGGAACCCTACATAATCTATCGGCTTTCTCTTAGAGATAGCTGGTATTGAAGAAGGAGACCCTCTCCCTAGTCTCCGCTCAGGAAAACCAAAACGCACTATTGAGTCTAGAGCCACGAGATTCATCAAAAGATCTCTTAGGTACACTTGACATTTCATCACTTGATGTTCAACAAGAAGAAAATCAGTGGTACATTATTGAGTCCTTCACAGATCTTAGCAATCTGTCTAGAACATTTATGAGAGGTTCACATCTGTGATCCTCAGTGATTGAATGGAAACTCCTGCTAGGGTCAACATCAAACAGCCCTGACAGCAGGTCACTTCGGTAACTCCCCGTGGATTACGCTTAGTGTGTCTCAAACGGTCTACAGTCGTGAGGTGATGCTTCGGTGTACCTCAGCGACTCATCTGAACTGTAGATGTACTTCGGTACATCGCGTTATCTCACTTGTGGGACTCCAGTTCAGGAACGGTCTTTGTGAGAATTAGAGTTGTGTTTTCACACTATGATGTTAACACTCTCGAATTTCAAACTTGTAAGTGCCGGAATCCGCTGATTACTAACCGTTTTAAATGTTTTCTTCTTATGGAAGCTCCGGAGCGGGATGATCGTGCAGATTCTTCTCATGCTCACGCCAACATCATCACTAATGGAAGTTCTATCCAAAAGCAACACAACAGTCAGAATGATTCTTCGTCAAATCAAAGAATCTACAAAGTTAAAGACTTAAAGAACTTCATCAGTACTGAATTCCAACGTCAAAGAGCGTGTGAGCATGTTGAAGAATGACGTGGAGACACTGTAGCAGCAAAGCAGACCTGAGGCAGACTTGATGCAGACAACAACATACTATCACTTTCATCACAAAGAACAATGATCAAAGAACAAAGTTAAAGATGACGTCAAAGCATAACTGTTCAAAGAAAACTATCTCTCTACACTGGGGAGATTGTTCGAATCAATGCATTCCTTCTCATAAGAAAGAAGAATGTCAGAAGACGTCAAAGCTACTATTACATCAACGCCTTCACCGTTTTTCATCACCAACATTTGAGGGGGAGATTGTTGGAATCACTCCTAAACCTTAATTCAAGTGTTTGTTACTCATATGTAATAGGTAGCTTATTATGGCCTTTATGTTTGTTTAAGGTCAAGCTTATGTAAAAGGCCCATAAGCTTAGGCCCATGTCCAATAAGGAAAAGGGAAGGAGTGGGAGTGTTGCCCTAGCTCCTTGCCTATAAATACTCTTGTATAACCCTCACTTGAGGGTTGGTTGTTCAATTTATTTCCTTTCACAAACACTCTACGCATAACCGGTCATAGCATAACGTGTGTGTGTGTTTGGTTTATTGTTCAATCGCCTTTATCTCTTTCTATTAAGCTTGTGTTGTAAAACTAGTGACCTAACAACTAGTGTTTACATATTGGGCAAATATATACATAACTAGTATGTATTATAATGGGTAAAAATCACAACCCATGGAGCATATCCATAACCCATGGTATTGACCCATATCCATTTGACTAGATGCTTTGCATCTATTAGATACATTGTATATAATGAAATACCCATGGACCAACCCATAACCCATGACCCATGACCCATTACCAAAAAACCCATGGGCAAAAGGGAGCGTCCCACGGATCCTAGTTAATACACTAGACGGATCCCTCAAGGGAGGGATCTGTGGGATCCAGGGAACAATAACTAGTTTTCTTCTATAAATAGTGAGCCATTTATTCCTTTTGGGTTGCCACTCCCACACATACTAATGCAGGTTTTACTAACCAGGTTTTAATATTTATAAGTCTCGTTATACCTATGGTCTACCCTAATGCACTAACGGGCAGTGTACCCGGTCGTGTATAGTGTAGTATTCGGTAAAACCGAGATCGTCCCAAGAGCTACGAGGATCGGAAATTAACTTAAGTATATGTCACGATTTTAATTGCCTTTAAGATTGAAATAATAAATTAACTAATAAGACAAGAAAACAGAAAAAGCAAGAGTTGCGATCAATGAAGGAGAGTGGTGCTAACCTAGTTACTCATCCTAACTAGTAATGTCTACGTCTAATTACTTCCAAATACTTCAGGTGGGGTCAAAGTCGAGAGGACAACATTTGGTCAATTCGCCCTAACCTATCAGCAAAGATGCCACCACTAGAGAAGTCAGGTGTCCCTTCATAAGTCCAGTTGTTCCTGGTCCCCTAAGCCAAGTCATTAAGTTCCGCTACATGCTAGACTTATAATAGTGAGTGCCCGGGCGTTAGCAACTTAAGCACTTGTTAGGATCGTATATTTGGTTGATATGGTGAATCGGGAGGTCGGGGAAGATGGAAGAACACCATCTTCAAGTTAGTGAGAGAAACTAGAGAGAGAAGGGAAATACTATGTGTTTATTGATAAGAAAAGGTGAAGATTACACAAAGAGATCTCACCCCTCCATGGAAGTATGGAGGGGTATATATAGCTAAACACTTACAACTATGGCTATAAGACATAACAAGCCCATGTGTTTTAGCTAACAAGGATAGAAATTGTAATCCCGTCAATGTCGTTCCATTTACGAGTTAGGAGCGATTCCAACAATCTTCCCCCAATGGGACGACATAAGGGATTACTTACAACATTTACTACAAATATAGAAAACAAATAAAGAAAGGTCTTCCTAAGCTCTTCAAGTGCTGAGGATGATGAAAGTTTACGCTCTTTGTCTTCTTCTGATACCTTGACTTGAGAACCGTTTTCTTCAATTGTAGGCAAATGATGCAATATGCATAAATTGGATTAACTTCCCCCCAATCCATGATGCATGTCTTTAGCAGCTTCTTCGTACACTCCTTTTTGGCGAAGTTTCTGAATCAGCTTCCCCCCAAACTGACAACCGTCTTCAGCAGATTCGAAACTTTGATGTAGTGAACATTTCCTCTAACTTTTGAAGTTTTCAGTACGCAGCGGAATTTGTAGATGAGCAGTAAACCACACAAGGTAAATCTGACTTGTTGCGGAAAATCCGTTCGGGGGTAACATGCAAGAAATCAATAAGATCTTCTCATATATGTAGATGCTTCACACCATACAATCTGTGAAAGATGAAATGAAACGACTTCCCCCTGAATGTTGCGGTCTATCGGAATAATAGTTACCAGTGAATCTGCAATTACTCGATAAAATGACCGTGTGTGAGGCATCACAACATCATATTTAGGTAACTTCACACACGATAACTCTGTGAAAGTGAGACGATAACACCAACTTGAGAAATTTTAACCACTGATCATCTCATTTCTTCCCCCTGATTGAAGAAATTCATGAAAGGAGAGGGTTTTTGAAAAAAAATCCAAAAACATCAAAGGAAGCAAACACCACCTATACTCTCTTCCCCCCGATGTTTTCATTGAATCAGAATCATACACCACGTATGTTGATGATGAATTGGAGACATCGAAACCATGTATGTTCAATTAATCGAACAAGTGTGAAGTACCATAAATATCTCGTGAGAATCAACTGCTGATAAAACTTCTCTACTCGTGTATACTCTTCTCAGCTAACTCTTTACCGACCCCATTATCATTCTGACGGCTTTTTGTAGTGACTACTGATGGAGAGAACCCAATATGACGAACTTGAGACTGAAGTAGTATAACCCGAACTTGTGACTTAAACTTGCACTATTGTCAGACGAAGAACCCTTTTTCTTAACTCCATCGGAAAAAAAAGGTAAACTTAAAGTTTCTCAAATTATCCACACCGTAGTGTGACACTTGAGCACAACAACGTAACTCCTTAAAAGTGATAGTTATAAGCTGTGAGCACAACAACGTAACTCCTTACATCAGGTTCAACTAGATAACTAAAGTCTTTGTCATTCGTAACGGTTAAAACTCGAACAAGGATCTCGAAGAATCATGCATCCAACCAACCCCGATAACTTCAGATACTAAGTGCACGCATCCGTGATATCCCACTTCAACATCAAATAAATAATAATGAATTCTCGCCGTAATCACATCTTGCGGTTACACGCTCAAGACTAGCCTTCGTTAATTGGTTAAGGTGAACTATGATAATGGTTTATCCCGATCTTGTCAAAAATGTATCCCCGTGAAAATTTGTCATACCAAAATACCACTCAATATCCAATTAATACCAAAAATTTGTATCCAATTTGTCTAACCAAGAAACATACGGATGACAAATTTATTTTCAAATTAATCGGCCCAATCAGTGCATGACATCCGTGCCATTCCTTTGTAATATGAAGCAAATGTATCCAACGGCCCAAATCCATGTACACATACATCAGCCCAATGATCATCGACCCAAGTCCAGTCTAGATATTAACCGGATATAAAACTGACTTTATACCCTAACAACACATTTTAACACAATCCCTTGACCTAACCTTGTGATAAAAAATACGCCTACAACACATTTTTTCTCTCACAACCCAATATCTCCAAACACAGATTCATCATTCACAAATCTATCTTGACTAAACCCCAACAAATCATCTCATTCATCATCTATACAATCTATCAAGCCGAACACCACTTGAGTTACGTCTTCAAGATCTTGAGTAATCAAGGTTTCGGGTAGGTGTTGATTGATGTTATTTCGATTTCATTTTCCTTTTAAAGTCACTAACGAATCTAAGTAAAGATATAACATACTTGTTATACTCTTTCTTTATTTTCGGAAAGTAACACAGTAAGATCAATGAAGAAATTGATTCAAGTGAAATAATCTTAAAAAGATTACATAAAAAAATGAATCAGATCTGAGAATGATTTTTCTTTAAATTCGTATATAGTTTTGAATGATTGATAATTGAGGAGTGATTGTGAGGGTCAATTGGTGAGTCTAGATGTAGGTTAGGTTAGTTTTGGTTATGGAACTCACGGACTGATGATGTTTCAAACTGAACTGAGGTCGAGAGTTGTTTTTGGTATATGGTATATTGTGGTCGAGTGGTCGAGTCTTGGTCTTACGCATAACTGCTTCTTCTTATCAGTTTTACGCATAAGGTTTTTTGAAAAATCTTACGCATAACTTCTTTTCCTTTATGCGTAAGCAGTTTGTTTAGGCGTAAGGCATTTCTTACGCGTAAAACATGTCTTAGGCGTAAACCCATATGCTTAAGCCTAGGCTTATGCGTAACTCTTACGCGTAACAATGTCTACGCATAACTTCACAGTTATGCGTAATATTCCTGTAGATGCTCCTTAGGCGTAGAAAAAGAGGGTTTTGACCCTTTGACTTTTTCCGGCGACCTTTTTCCGACCATATTCTGTTCAAACGTGAGAAACCCAGAAAAAAAACTGCATAAAACAGCTCTTTTAACCATTTGATAACGCTCAGATTGTGCATGTTTTTAGTAGCGTTATGTGTACTTTTATATCTGTTATTTGGTTATATTTGCGTGACTTTAGCACTTAATCGTATCTAGAGATATTTGTCTAGTGTTTATAACCAAGTGCAGGGAAATGGAGGAAAAAGAAGAAATATTCAGCTAAGCGAAGATTCCCATTTCAACAAGACTAAATCAGTATCTCAAGACCTCAGTGATTGAAGAATCAAAGAAGATCAAGTTTTGTATCTCAGAAGATCCAACCTGATCCGGTTACACCCGCAACCGGATCGGTTAGAATTCGGTCAGAATAAATGTTTTTACCATCGCCAACCGATCGGTCGCAACCCGCAACCGGATCGGTCGGCTAGTTGTTATTGAAGACCAGCCGGATCGGTTGGTCGGATGACCGATCCGGTTGGAGAAGCTGCAGTTGCCAAATCTTCATCACTAAGCTTCCCCTTTGCATCCAAACGATTCTAGGTCCTTCTCTTGGTGTATTCTAGTCCCTTCCTCACTCCTTGATGGCCAAGTTCAGCATTTAATACCCTAGGCCTTGGAATTAGTATAAATAGAGGCTAATTGTGAGCATTAGAGACATCAACCTATAATAAAAATCTCTCTACTCATCAAACAAAGCCTTAAGCTCTCAAAATTCGTCCTTAGAAGTCCAGAGAAGTTTAGAGATCCAGAAGTTTACCATTTGGAGGCCAAATCACCAAGAAGTCCACCTCAATACTTTGGGAATCATTACTACACCATTTGTAATCTTATTCCAAGCATTGTAAGACTTTCAATCATGTTTTCTAATATTCAAAGTTCTGAGTTTATGTTTATGTTTGCTATGAGTGGCTAGTTTCTTTATGCACTTGCTTAAATGATGTTAATTATCATATGATTAGTTAGTGATTGTGTTAACATGTTTTAATTCAATTTCAAGTTGATTCTAAGATCCAATTGTGCTAAAGTTTCATAGTGACATTTGTTAATCAAGTTTGGCTAATTGACAATAATCGTTGGGGTCGAAAGAACTTCGTGTTATTCAACTAGTCATAATCATTTTGTCTATGGATGATTGTTTTTACCCATTATTCTTGATTATACAAAGGAACTAAGGTGTGGTTGTAATAGAAACGCTTTTTGATTATCAAATTGGATTGGTTGGAAACATCTAAATGGTCGTAAGATTAGTTGTTTAGAATCAATTGTAGCCTTTTGTCTATGATCGGTTACCTTTTGTATTGACCATTTCTTAAGCAATTTGATGAACAAGTGGATGTTTTTGTGTTTAAGTTTATGTATGTAAACTTATGAAACTTGAATTGATCTTGAATTGATTGGTTAAACTTAATGCTTGTTTTTTATAAACTAAACTCTTGATCAAAGTTTGACTTGTAAGAACAATAGATTAGTACACCAACTAATTATCACAACCAACATGTTAAGAGGTTAACACAATTACATTAATCTATGATATGAAACTAGTTTAAGCAAGTGTAGTTTTTAATCATCTGAATTTCATTATATCTATTTTGCTCTATTATATGTTTTGGATAGACTCCGTTAATTCAAACTTGTGCTTAGATTCACTCAAATCCCTGCGAACGATCCCGACTTACCTTCATAATCTTGCTATAACGGACGAGTATACTTGCTCGTATGTGTTATTGGTAATATTGGTAATTCACCTTTTATAAATTTAAAACTTGCACCAACCGGGCATATCAAGTATTGGCGCCGCTGCCGGGGATTTGATTGTGTTTCAACAAGTTTTTGAATTCCTCAAAGTCAATTCGAAAAAAATAAAATAAAAAATAAAATTTCTCAGAAACTTTAACCGGGTCCGGTTGCTCCTCAACCGAATCGGTTACGAGTTTGTCCATCAATCAACTGGTCTAACCGATCGGTCACATCCCGCAACCGATCCGGTTACCTTCTCTGACCCATTGAAACCATTTTCGTTGTTTGTCCGTGTGTTTAGATATTGCCTGGATTCTCTAGGACATTGTATGAACACTCGAGCAGCGGGAATAGAACCAATTACACCTCTTACAAACCCCGAACGTTTGATTCGAAGAAGAAGGAGAACACGTTTCATACCATTGGAAAATCGTGTACCAAGAGTACCAAACCCACCATTTGATAACCTCATTGAAGCCAAAGTTGTTTACAACCCTTTCACCAATTTACCTTTTCCCATGGCGGACGATCAACCCATGTGGGGAACCAACCGAACCGTAGCACCAACCCCCGAAAGTGCTATTGTTGCTATTAACCTTGGTGACAACTTCACCGTGAAGGGACATCACCTTTCTATGATCAAAGACCGACAATTCGATGGCCGTGCGCGGGCCGATCCGCACAAGCACATTGCCGAATTCATCAAAATTTGCGGCATGTTTCGTTATGGCGACACCGATGTCAATGCCATCAAACTCAAACTTTTCCCATCATCACTCGCCGGAGATGCTAAAGTATGGTACAATGAATTAACACCAGGAATCATCAATACTTGGGAGGAGATGAGGCAAGCTTTTGTGAGCCGATTCTTTCCACCTGCCATGTTTGATCGATTAATGGGAGAAATTCGTGCTTTCAACCAAAACCCAAACGAATCACTTGTCGAAGCTTGGCTTCGAATGAAAGATTTGCTTTGTAGTTGTCATGGACATGGGCTATCAAAAGGAACCATTATCCAAATCTTTTACCATGGACTAGATGAAATCTCTCAAGGCATCCTTGATGCTGGAGGAATTTTTCTCTATAAGACTCCCAACGATGCACATCAATTGCTCGAAGATCGAGTACTTCTCAAACTTGATTGGTCCAAAGATTCCAAAACCAAACCTCTCCGAAAAACCGTTGCTTTTGTCGAAAACACCGATACCTCAAAACTCATGGAGAAGATGGAAGCGTAACCTCAAAAATCGACTCGCAATACAAAGATATCAAAGATGAAATGAAAGAAATGCGAGACGGATGCAACAATTGTGGAGGAAATCATCCATCGTCCGAGTGCGACGATAAACCTATGGGTGGACCGAAGGAAGGAGAAGCGAGTTATGCTCAAGGAGGATACCGTGGAGGAGGATATCGTAGTAATTATTACGGTCGAAATTCTGGAAATTGGCAAGATCGCCGACCAAGGGATGACAACCGTGATTCTCAACCACGAACTAACGATCCACCACCACAAAATCCCGACAAAAAGACAGAAGAAACCGAATTCGAAAAAACCATGAGAGAATTCGTGGCTGGTCAAAAATCCGCAAATGATTTTATCAAAAATCAATTTTTCAATCTCAAAGCCAAAGTTGAGCAAGGACAGAAAAATCATCAAGCATCTATCCAAGATCTTGAAAACAAGCTTGGCAGACTTTCTGACCAACATTCCTCTAGACCATCTGGTTCATTGCCAAGTAACACTCAATCCAACCCAAAACCATCAAATGATAAGACGTATCGTCCACCCCAAACAAGAAATGAACATATCAATGCTGTTTTCACAAGAAGTGGTCTCTCGTACGATCCACCACCTAATCCTAATGCTCCTGTCACCATTGATAGTGAGGATGAAAATGAAGAACCAAACACAACTCAAACCACCAAAAAGAAAAATGTTCCAAACGTCAAGGCGTATACACCAAAAATTCCTTATCCTCAACGCCTAAAGAAGGAGAAGATGGAAGAGCGTTATAAGAAGTTTATCGAAATAATCAAAGAGGTTAGACTCAATGTTCCTCTCGTTGATGTTATAGCCGGAATGCCCAATTACGGGAAATTTTTGAAAGAACTTCTTAATAACAAAAGCAAGCTTGAGCAAATATCAGCAACTTTTCTTAACGAAGAATGCTCAGCTATAGTTCAAAACAAAATCCCACCAAAGCTCGGAGATCCTGGGAGCTTTCTTATTCCATGTACTTTCGGGAATAATGTTAAATGCAATGCTTTGGCCGATCTTGGCGCAAGTATCAATTTGATGCCTTATTCACTCTATTCCAAGTTGTGCAACAACAGCCTAAAACCAACAAAAATGGGTATCCGATTGGCAAATCATTCCTATCAATATCCTGTGGGAATCGCTGAGAATATGCTTGTTCAAGTCGGTAAATTCATTTTTCCCGTGGACTTTGTAATCTTGGAAATGGAAGAGGATAGTAAAGTCCCACTCATTCTAGGAAGACCTTTCCTAAATACCGCCGATGCAATCATCAAAGTGAAAGGAAAAGAACTCAACCTTGGAGTTGGGGAAGATCGAATCACTTTTCTTATCGATAAAGCAATGCGCTACCCACATTCCAGTGATGACACTTGTTTTAACGTCGATGTTATTGATGAAATCACTGATGAGGAGTTAGATGCATTACTGAACGAATCCGATCCAATCATGACTACTTCCGAAAAAATCAATGAAACAGATTTTGATAAAGAATTTGATGATTTCATGAAAGTAGAATTCGAAGGAGAGAACTCAGAAGAAGAAGAAACAGAGGAAGAGGAAGAAAATTTCGAAGAAATAACTTTCAATGACAAGATGCGAATTAAATCCTCTATCGAAGAACCACCCACAGATCTCGAACTCAAACCTCTCCCAGATCATCTTGAATATGCTTATTTGGAAGAAAACTCTCTTCTTCCAGTAGTCATATCTTCGTTGCTCGAGGATAATGAGAAAGAAAGTTTAGTTTCTGTCCTCAAAAATCACAAACAAGCTTTTGCTTAGAAAACATCTGATATCCCAGGAATTAGCCCTAATTTTTGCAAACACAAAATCAATTTTGAAGAAGGGATTAAACCTGTGGTAGAACGTCAACGTCGACTTAATCCCAACATGAAAGAAGTTGTTAAAAAGGAAATCATAAAACTTCTTGATGCTGGAATCATTTACCCAATTGAGGATAGCCCTTGGATAAGTCCTGTACACTGTGTTCCCAAGAAAGGAGGAATGACGGTTGTAACTAATGAGCGAAATGAACTAGTTCCAACTAGAACTGTCACTGGTTGGCGCGTTTGTATTGACTATCATAAGTTAAACAAAGCCACCAGAAAGGATCACTTTCCGCTCCCATTCATGGATCAAATGCTTGAAAGACTAGCAGGAAATAAATTCGTTTGTTTCCTCGACGGATTTTCAGGATATTTCCAAATTCCCATCGATCCTAACGATCAAGAAAAGACCACCTTTACTTGTCCTTTTGGAACCTACGCATATCGGCGTATGCCTTTTGGTCTTTGCAATGCACCCGCAACTTTTCAGAGGTGTATGATCGCCATATTCCAAGACATGCTAGAAACCTCCATGGAAGTTTTCATGGATGATTTTTCAGTCTTTGGAGATTCATTTGAAGCTTGTCTTTCTAATCTCGATAAAATGCTCGAAAGATGCGAAGCTGCACATCTTGTTCTCAATTGGGAGAAATGCCACTTTATGGTAACCGAAGGAATTGTGCTTGGCCACAAAATCTCCAGTGCCGGAATGGAAGTAGACAAAGCAAAGGTCGATGTAATCTCAAAAGTTCCACCACCAACTAACGTCAAAGCCGTTAGAAGTTTTTTAGGACATGCTGGTTTTTACCGCCGATTCATCAAAGATTTTTCCAAAATATCTCGTCCAATGACGAAACTTCTTGAGAAAGAATCTATCTTTGACTTCAATGCTGATTGCATAAAAGCTTTCGAAACACTGAAATCTCAACTTACTAGTGCTCCGATCATGGTCTCACCTAATTGGTCACTACCCTTCGAACTTATGTGCGACGCAAGCGATTTTGCTGTTGGAGCCGTCCTAGGTCAACGCGAAGGAAAACATTTTCGGCCTATATATTTTGCTAGCAAGACACTGAATAGTGCCCAGCAAAATTATACCGTCACCGAAAAAGAATTACTGGCCGTCGTTTTCGCATTCGACAAATTCAGATCATATCTTGTGCTCTCAAAAACAGTCGTTTTTACCGATCATTCAGCGCTCAAATATCTGTTTACCAAACAAGACGCTAAACCTCGTCTTATTCGATGGATTTTACTACTTCAAGAATTTGACATCGAAATCAAAGATAAGAAAGGAGCAGAGAATCTTGCTGCTGATCACTTATCTCGCCTCGAAAATCCCAATCTTGAGGAATTAAAAGAAGAAGAAATCGATGATTATTTTCCCGATGAAACTCTCATGACCATCGATGAAACTGACGATCCTTGGTTTGCTGACTTTGCGAATTACCTCGCCGGAGGAATTCTCAGAAAAGGTCTAACTCATGCTCAAAGAAGCAAATTCTTTTCGGAACTCAAATACTACTTTTGGGAAGAGCCATATCTTTTCAAAATGTGTCCCGATGGGATGATCCAAAGATGTATTTTTGGTTCCGAAACCCGAAAAATTCTTGACGAATGTCATCATGGCCCAACTGGGGGACATTATGGTCCTTCCACCATAGCTAAGAAAGTTTTTAATGCTGGATTCTATTGGCCAACAATATTCAAAGAAGCACACACACTTGTTCAAAATTGTGACGCTTGTCAAAGAACAACCAATCTCTCTCGGAGAGATGAAATGCCATTAACAAGCATTCAAGTGTGTGAAATATTTGATATTTGGGGAATAGATTTCATGGGACCCTTCCCTAAATCCCACAAATTCGAATACATTCTCGTTGCTATAGATTATGTGTCCAAATGGGCAGAAGCTGAAGCTTTACCAACAAACGATGCTCGTGTCGTCGTTAATTTTCTCAAAAAGCTTTTCGCTCGTTATGGAATTCCCAAAGCACTCATAAGCGATCGAGGAACTCATTTCTGCAATCAACAAATGGAGAAAACCATGAAAAGATATGGAGTTCATCATCGATTTGCGACCGCTTATCATCCACAAACCAGTGGTCAAGTCGAAAATACCAACAGAGCTCTCAAAAGAATACTGGAAAAGACAGTAAAAGACAATCCTTCATTATGGGCAAGAAAACTTGACGATGCTCTGTGGGCATTTCGTACGGCTTATAAAACACCAATTGGCACAACTCCTTATAGACTCTTGTATGGGAAGACTTGTCATTTGCCGTTCGAAGTTGAACATCGTGCTTATTGGGCGCTCAGACATTGTAACACCGATCTCAAAATAGCTGGAGAGAAAAGATTTCTGCAATTGCATGAACTCGATGAATTAAGACTCCAAGCTTATGAAAACTCCAAACTGTATAAAGCCAGAACACAAGCTTATCATGATAAAAAGCTACGAATTCGAAAAGAATTCAAAGCCGGAGATAAAGTTCTGATTTTTAACATGAAATTCAAATTCAAAGCTCCTAAGTTACAACCAAAATGGTTTGGACCATATATCGTTAAACATGGATATCCATCTGGGTGTGTCGAACTCTATGACAAACAAGGTGGAAGTTTCATTGTTAATGGACACCGAATCAAATTATATTACGACAAGGAGCAAATGAAAGAAGTTTCAGTTGCGACAGTGTCCTGGAGATACCATGAGAATGAATTCGAAACTATCACCTTTGTAGCACCATTTCCAAGAAGAATCCCACAAACTGTTCCATGGAAACCATCTGCTGAGTTCGTCTGGGACGATATTGAAGCTACTGGTGAAGAATTCATATACATCCCCGAACCTTACAAAATGTTCAAAGCTGCCCTTGCAGCTAAATAAATTCGGGAAGATTCGAGTCAGGCTGAGGACTCGGTAATAAATCAAGCGCTTCTCGGGAGGCAACCCGTGTGTTTCAGATTTGATTTTCTGTGGTCACTCCCCAAAGTTTAAACCTTCGGTTGAACTTAAGTGTGGGGGGTGCCATCCTTTTAATAAAACCTTTTGTTTGTTTATAAGATTGTGTGCAGGTAATGATTTCTCAAGTGAAGGCCAGGAGTGAAGAAAGAATTTTAAGCTGATAAACTCGTTGACATATCTGGTTTCATCTCTATTTTCCCTATTTCTAACTTTGAAGTTCGTTTTTCATTGAGGACAATATCTAACTTAAGTGTGGGGGGGTGAATAGGAAAAATTAGAGTTTTCATGTTTAAATTTAAAATTTTGTTTGCCCTTGTGATCTAGTTGTTTTCACACTTTTAGGATTATCTATTAGAATAACTGGATCATTCCACTGGTAAAACTGGTAATATTTGAAACTTCGAGATGTGTTCCGATTACTATTGCAATCCATTCTTGGATCGATAAACATTTGCTAACACATATTATACCCTTTCTACTAAATTGTGAGGATTTGAGCCTATTTCTTATTAGCATACATCTTTTATGCTTGGATCTTTTGCTATGAGTGTGCCGGTGATTTTATTTATTCTAGAACTTGTGCTTGTAAATTATTACCAGACCGCAGTGAGATTGCATTCGTGCGATATAAGTGAATTCGTGTGATAAAGAGGCACCTTAGGATTTAACCCAAATGGCCTTCCATTTTACATCTAATGATATATTAGCTAGCCTCATTGGTTAGTTAACCACCCACATGGACCCATTTGTAGTGCTCATTTTTAGCAGTAGATACCCCTAGTTACACCTTCCGAGCCATCCCTTTCATTTTTGCTTCACCCAGAAAATACAAAAAGATTTTACACTTTAAACCTTAGCCTATCCCATATCAATGTCTAAACGGTTGGTTGCTAGTCGCCTGGAAAGTGAAGATTGTTCAAATGATTATGAGTACCACATCCTATGTGATTGATTGAGCCATGCGTTATGTTATGTTAAAAAAAAAAAAAAAAAAAAAAAAAAAAAATGGTGATTGAAAGTATGGAAATAATAGCCAATGAGCTATGATCGAAGAACAATTGTCATGGCAAAGCAAAAAGCTGTGGAAAGTGAAAAAGAAGAATGCAAAGCTATAATCGTTTACTTGGTTCGTGGAATGTTTGGTAGCTAGCAACATGGGTATTAGACTTGATTTCATTTTTATTTTAACACCAATTTCATTAACATTCCCATGCCTTATCCATACCTTCACCCTTAGCCATATCATTATAACCCGAATAAAAGCCCTCTTTAGATGTTTTTACTTGGTGCTCACGCCACGTCGGTGGAGTTTTGTTTCTTGTACAAGCTTATGGTAATAATCAAATCATGACTGAGCAATGAGTGTGATTTATCTTGTTACTCCACTAAAAATGAGTGATTGAGTGAATTATATTCCGTTATTTTTCGTGAGGTGTTCTGAAATGTTAATCATATATTGTCAAACATCTTGATGTTTCACCTTTATAAAGCATAATTGATGAATCCTCTCTCGTATTTATACTTGGTTGATTTGCATCACATTTTTCATAATCACGATCTCGTTCCAGTGGATGTTTTTTCCTAGATTTGCTTGAGGGCAAGCAAAGTTTAAGTGTGGGGGAATTTGATAACGCTCAGATTGTGCATGTTTTTAGTAGCGTTATGTGTACTTTTATATCTGTTATTTGGTTATATTTGCGTGATTTTAGCACTTAATCGTATCTAGAGATATTTGTCTAGTGTTTATAACCAAGTGCAGGGAAATGGAGGAAAAAGAAGAAATATTCAGCTAAGCGAAGATTCCCATTTCAACAAGACTAAATCAGTATCTCAAGACCTCAATGATTGAAGAATCAAAGAAGATCAAGTTTTGTATCTCAGAAGATCCAACCGGATCTGGTTACACCCGCAACCGGATCGGTTAGAATTCGGTCAGAATAAATGTTTTTACCATCGCCAACCGATCGGTCGCAACCCGCAACCGGATCGGTTGGCTAGTTGTTATTGAAGACCAGCCGGATCGGTTGGTCGGATGACCGATCCGGTTGGAGAAGCTGCAGTTGCCAAATCTTCATCACTAAGCTTCCCCTTTGCATCCAAACGATTCTAGGTCCTTCTCTTGGTGTATTCTAGTCCCTTCCTCACTCCTTGATGGCCAAGTTCAGCATTTAATACCCTAGGCCTTGGAATTAGTATAAATAGAGGCTAATTGTGAGCATTAGAGACATCAACCTATAATACAAATCTCTCTACTCATCAAACAAAGCCTTAAGCTCTCAAAATTCGTCCTTAGAAGTCCAGAGAAGTTTGGAGATCTAGAAGTTTACCATTTGGAGGCCAAATCACCAAGAAGTCCACCTCAATACTTTGGGAATCATTACTACACCATTTGTAATCTTATTCCAAGCATTGTAAGACTTTCAATCATGTTTTCTAATATTCAAAGTTCTGAGTTTATGTTTATGTTTGCTATGAGTGGCTAGTTTCTTTATGCACTTGCTTAAATGATGTTAATTATCATATGATTAGTTAGTGATTGTGTTAACATGTTTTAATTCAATTTCAAGTTGATTCTAAGATCCAATTGTGCTAAAGTTTCATAGTGACATTTGTTAATCAAGTTTGGCTGATTGACAATAATCGTTGGGGTCGAAAGAACTTCGTGTTATTCAACTAGTCATAATCATTTTGTCTATGGATGATTGTTTTTACCCATTATTCTTGATTATACAAAGGAACTAAGGTGTGGTTGTAATAGAAACGCTTTTTGATTATCAAATTGGATTGGTTGGAAACATCTAAATGGTCGTAAGATTAGTTGTTGAGAATCAATTGTAGCCTTTTGTCTATGATCGGTTACCTTTTGTATTGACCATTTCTTAAGCAATTTGATGAACAAGTGGATGTTTTTGTATTTAAGTTTATGTATGTAAACTTATGAAACTTGAATTGATCTTGAATTGATTGGTTAAACTTAATGCTTGTTTTTTATAAACTAAACTCTTGATCAAAGTTTGACTTGTAAGAACAATAGATTAGTACACCAACTAATTATCACAACCAACATGTTAAGAGGTTAACACAATTACATTAATCTATGATATGAAACTAGTTTAAGCAAGTGTAGTTTTTAATCATCTGAATTTCATTATATCTATTTTGCTCTATTATATGTTTTGGATAGACTCCGTTAATTCAAACTTGTGCTTAGATTCACTCAAATCCCTGTGAACGATCCCGACTTACCTTCATAATCTTGCTATAACGGACGAGTATACTTGCTCGTATGTGTTATTGGTAATATTGGTAATTCACCTTTTATAAATTTAAAACTTGCACCAACCGGGCACATCACCATTTGACCAAGAAATTGACTAGATGAAGACCACCAAAAATATTCACGAGATGGACAAAAGAAAAAAAACGTGACACAACTTTTAGCAGTTAGCATTAAAAGATGAGACATGATATTTCTTTGACAAAAATGGATACCTTTTTTAAAAAACTTGTGAAACAAATCTGTTTAACCAAAAAAAATGATGAAAGATTAAAACTTTGTGAGAAAAAACAGATTCTTAACACAAGATTTTTGACAAGAAAATACATCACAAAATCAACCATAACTAAAACCGACCTGGCTCTTGATACCAATGTTAGGATCGTATATTTGGTTGATTTGGTGAATCGGGAGGTCGGGGAAGATGGAAGAACACCATCTTCAAGTTAGTGAGAGAAACTAAAGAGAGAAGGGAAATACTATGTGTTTATTGATAAGAAAAGGTGAAGATTACACAAAGAGATCTCACCCCTCCATGGAAGTATGGAGGGGTATATATAGCTAAACACTTACAACTATGGCTATATGACATAACAAGCCCATGTGTTTTAGCTAACAAGGATGGAAATTGTAATCCCGTCAATGTCGTTCCATTTACGAGTTAGGAGCGATTCCAACAATCTTCCCCCAATGGGACGACATAAGGGATTACTTACAACATTTACTACAAATATAGAAAACAAATAAAGAAAGGTCTTCCTAAGCTCTTCAAGTGCTGAGGATGATGAAAGTTTACGCTCTTTGTCTTCTTCTGATACCTTGACTTGAGAACCGTTTTCTTCAATTGTAGGCAAATGATGCAATATGCATAAATTGGATTAACTTCCCCCCAATCCATGATGCATGTCTTTAGCAGCTTCTTCGTACACTCCTTTTTGGCGAAGTTTCTGAATCAGCTTCCCCCCAAACTGACAACCGTCTTCAGCAGATTCGAAACTTTGATGTAGTGAACATTTCCTCTAACTTTTGAAGTTTTCAGTACGCAGCGGAATTTGTAGATGAGCAGTAAACCACACAAGGTAAATCTGACTTGTTGCGGAAAATCCGTTCGGGGGTAACATGCAAGAAATCAATAAGATCTTCTCATATATGTAGATGCTTCACACCATACAATCTGTGAAAGATGAAATGAAACGACTTCCCCCTGAATGTTGCGGTCTATCGGAATAATAGTTACCAGTGAATCTGCAATTACTCGATAAAATGACCGTGTGTGAGGCATCACAACATCATATTTAGGTAACTTCACACACGATAACTCTGTGAAAGTGAGACGATAACACCAACTTGAGAAATTTTAACCACTGATCATCTCATTTCTTCCCCCTGATTGAAGAAATTCATGAAAGGAGAGGGTTTTTGAAAAAAAATCCAAAAACATCAAAGGAAGCAAACACCACCTATACTCTCTTCCCCCCGATGTTTTCATTGAATCAGAATCATACACCACGTATGTTGATGATGAATTGGAGACATCGAAACCATGTATGTTCAATTAATCGAACAAGTGTGAAGTACCATAAATATCTCGTGAGAATCAACTGCTGATAAAACTTCTCTACTCGTGTATACTCTTCTCAGCTAACTCTTTACCGACCCCATTATCATTCTGACGGCTTTTTGTAGTGACTACTGATGGAGAGAACCCAATATGACGAACTTGAGACTGAAGTAGTATAACCCGAACTTGTGACTTAAACTTGCACTATTGTCAGACGAAGAACCCTTTTTCTTAACTCCATCGGAAAAAAAAGGTAAACTTAAAGTTTCTCAAATTATCCACACCGTAGTGTGACACTTGAGCACAACAACGTAACTCCTTAAAAGTGATAGTTATAAGCTGTGAGCACAACAACGTAACTCCTTACATCAGGTTCAACTAGATAACTAAAGTCTTTGTCATTCGTAACGGTTAAAACTCGAACAAGGATCTCGAAGAATCATGCATCCAACCAACCCCGATAACTTCAGATACTAAGTGCACGCATCCGTGATATCCCACTTCAACATCAAATAAATAATAATGAATTCTCGCCGTAATCACATCTTGCGGTTACACGCTCAAGACTAGCCTTCGTTAATTGGTTAAGGTGAACTATGATAATGGTTTATCCCGATCTTGTCAAAAATGTATCCCCGTGAAAATTTGTCATACCAAAATACCACTCAATATCCAATTAATACCAAAAATTTGTATCCAATTTGTCTAACCAAGAAACATACGGATGACAAATTTATTTTCAAATTAATCGGCCCAATCAGTGCATGACATCCGTGCCATTCCTTTGTAATATGAAGCAAATGTATCCAACGGCCCAAATCCATGTACACATACATCAGCCCAATGATCATCGACCCAAGTCCAGTCTAGATATTAACCGGATATAAAACTGACTTTATACCCTAACAACACATTTTAACACAATCCCTTGACCTAACCTTGTGATAAAAAATACGCCTACAACACATTTTTTCTCTCACAACCCAATATCTCCAAACACAGATTCATCATTCACAAATCTATCTTGACTAAACCCCAACAAATCATCTCATTCATCATCTATACAATCTATCAAGCCGAACACCACTTGAGTTACGTCTTCAAGATCTTGAGTAATCAAGGTTTCGGGTAGGTGTTGATTGATGTTATTTCGATTTCATTTTCCTTTTAAAGTCACTAACGAATCTAAGTAAAGATATAACATACTTGTTATACTCTTTCTTTATTTTCGGAAAGTAACACAGTAAGATCAATGAAGAAATTGATTCAAGTGAAATAATCTTAAAAAGATTACATAAAAAAATGAATCAGATCTGAGAATGATTTTTCTTTAAATTCGTATATAGTTTTGAATGATTGATAATTGAGGAGTGATTGTGAGGGTCAATTGGTGAGTCTAGATGTAGGTTAGGTTAGTTTTGGTTATGGAACTCACGGACTGATGATGTTTCAAACTGAACTGAGGTCGAGAGTTGTTTTTGGTATATGGTATATTGTGGTCGAGTGGTCGAGTCTTGGTCTTACGCATAACTGCTTCTTCTTATCAGTTTTACGCATAAGGTTTTTTGAAAAATCTTACGCATAACTTCTTTTCCTTTATGCGTAAGCAGTTTGTTTAGGCGTAAGGCATTTCTTACGCGTAAAACATGTCTTAGGCGTAAACCCATATGCTTAAGCCTAGGCTTATGCGTAACTCTTACGCGTAACAATGTCTACGCATAACTTCACAGTTATGCGTAATATTCCTGTAGATGCTCCTTAGGCGTAGAAAAAGAGGGTTTTGACCCTTTGACTTTTTCCGGCGACCTTTTTCCGACCATATTCTGTTCAAACGTGAGAAACCCAGAAAAAAAACTGCATAAAACAGCTCTTTTAACCATTTGATAACGCTCAGATTGTGCATGTTTTTAGTAGCGTTATGTGTACTTTTATATCTGTTATTTGGTTATATTTGCGTGACTTTAGCACTTAATCGTATCTAGAGATATTTGTCTAGTGTTTATAACCAAGTGCAGGGAAATGGAGGAAAAAGAAGAAATATTCAGCTAAGCGAAGATTCCCATTTCAACAAGACTAAATCAGTATCTCAAGACCTCAGTGATTGAAGAATCAAAGAAGATCAAGTTTTGTATCTCAGAAGATCCAACCTGATCCGGTTACACCCGCAACCGGATCGGTTAGAATTCGGTCAGAATAAATGTTTTTACCATCGCCAACCGATCGGTCGCAACCCGCAACCGGATCGGTCGGCTAGTTGTTATTGAAGACCAGCCGGATCGGTTGGTCGGATGACCGATCCGGTTGGAGAAGCTGCAGTTGCCAAATCTTCATCACTAAGCTTCCCCTTTGCATCCAAACGATTCTAGGTCCTTCTCTTGGTGTATTCTAGTCCCTTCCTCACTCCTTGATGGCCAAGTTCAGCATTTAATACCCTAGGCCTTGGAATTAGTATAAATAGAGGCTAATTGTGAGCATTAGAGACATCAACCTATAATAAAAATCTCTCTACTCATCAAACAAAGCCTTAAGCTCTCAAAATTCGTCCTTAGAAGTCCAGAGAAGTTTAGAGATCCAGAAGTTTACCATTTGGAGGCCAAATCACCAAGAAGTCCACCTCAATACTTTGGGAATCATTACTACACCATTTGTAATCTTATTCCAAGCATTGTAAGACTTTCAATCATGTTTTCTAATATTCAAAGTTCTGAGTTTATGTTTATGTTTGCTATGAGTGGCTAGTTTCTTTATGCACTTGCTTAAATGATGTTAATTATCATATGATTAGTTAGTGATTGTGTTAACATGTTTTAATTCAATTTCAAGTTGATTCTAAGATCCAATTGTGCTAAAGTTTCATAGTGACATTTGTTAATCAAGTTTGGCTAATTGACAATAATCGTTGGGGTCGAAAGAACTTCGTGTTATTCAACTAGTCATAATCATTTTGTCTATGGATGATTGTTTTTACCCATTATTCTTGATTATACAAAGGAACTAAGGTGTGGTTGTAATAGAAACGCTTTTTGATTATCAAATTGGATTGGTTGGAAACATCTAAATGGTCGTAAGATTAGTTGTTTAGAATCAATTGTAGCCTTTTGTCTATGATCGGTTACCTTTTGTATTGACCATTTCTTAAGCAATTTGATGAACAAGTGGATGTTTTTGTGTTTAAGTTTATGTATGTAAACTTATGAAACTTGAATTGATCTTGAATTGATTGGTTAAACTTAATGCTTGTTTTTTATAAACTAAACTCTTGATCAAAGTTTGACTTGTAAGAACAATAGATTAGTACACCAACTAATTATCACAACCAACATGTTAAGAGGTTAACACAATTACATTAATCTATGATATGAAACTAGTTTAAGCAAGTGTAGTTTTTAATCATCTGAATTTCATTATATCTATTTTGCTCTATTATATGTTTTGGATAGACTCCGTTAATTCAAACTTGTGCTTAGATTCACTCAAATCCCTGCGAACGATCCCGACTTACCTTCATAATCTTGCTATAACGGACGAGTATACTTGCTCGTATGTGTTATTGGTAATATTGGTAATTCACCTTTTATAAATTTAAAACTTGCACCAACCGGGCATATCAAGTATTGGCGCCGCTGCCGGGGATTTGATTGTGTTTCAACAAGTTTTTGAATTCCTCAAAGTCAATTCGAAAAAAATAAAATAAAAAATAAAATTTCTCAGAAACTTTAACCGGGTCCGGTTGCTCCTCAACCGAATCGGTTACGAGTTTGTCCATCAATCAACTGGTCTAACCGATCGGTCACATCCCGCAACCGATCCGGTTACCTTCTCTGACCCATTGAAACCATTTTCGTTGTTTGTCCGTGTGTTTAGATATTGCCTGGATTCTCTAGGACATTGTATGAACACTCGAGCAGCGGGAATAGAACCAATTACACCTCTTACAAACCCCGAACGTTTGATTCGAAGAAGAAGGAGAACACGTTTCATACCATTGGAAAATCGTGTACCAAGAGTACCAAACCCACCATTTGATAACCTCATTGAAGCCAAAGTTGTTTACAACCCTTTCACCAATTTACCTTTTCCCATGGCGGACGATCAACCCATGTGGGGAACCAACCGAACCGTAGCACCAACCCCCGAAAGTGCTATTGTTGCTATTAACCTTGGTGACAACTTCACCGTGAAGGGACATCACCTTTCTATGATCAAAGACCGACAATTCGATGGCCGTGCGCGGGCCGATCCGCACAAGCACATTGCCGAATTCATCAAAATTTGCGGCATGTTTCGTTATGGCGACACCGATGTCAATGCCATCAAACTCAAACTTTTC
>BPTQ01004338.1:0-12066 GCA_019973895.1 Chrysanthemum seticuspe | reverse complement strand
CAACGAGCTTTTGTAAGTGGTGCTTGGAGCGATAGTGAGGATGATGAAGAGTCGAGCAAGGATGAGATCGCTCTAATGGCACATGAGTCAAACGAGGTACATTCCGACTCATCTTATTCCTCTATTGATGATGACACCTTACAAAAACAATATAATCAATTGTGTGAGCTTAGTCTAAAAATCATAACTAAAAATAAATTTTTAAAAACTAAAAAGGAATTTTTAGAAAATGAAGTCTATGAGTTAAAAGAAAAGGCAAAACGATTAGTGATATGTGCTAAAACACATATCATTTCTTTACAAGTATAGACCCAAAATAACCAAGAAAAAGCCGTTTATTGCTAATATCTATTGGTTTCTTGAGTTTATGCTTGTGCAGGTACGGATATGTCAAAACACACGAAAGAAAGCCAACAGAAAAAAAACTCGAGCACGAGAGATAAAGAGTGCTAAAGCTGAGCCGGAAGGTCAGAATTGAGCATTTGTGAAGATTTCTATGCTGAGAGGATGATTTATGAAAGATTTGATCAAGTTTAAAGAATTGGCAAAATCAGTCCCTCAACTTTTAGCAATTGGCAGAAATTACCCCTGGAGTTTTAGAATTGGAAAATTTAGCCCTTGGATTATTGAAGATTTGACAACAAAGACCCTTGGATCAATTTTTAGGAATTACAACTTTTGTCCCTTATTACACAAAAGATCCCTATGCTTACTCTTGAATTACATAACTAGTCCATGTCCAAATACTATACTTTAGGCCCAAATATCATCTCAAGCCCATTCCACACCCGGTTTACCAATCCCCTACAACCCATACCCGTTTCACTTATACTAAACACGGTCAATTAGTCAAAGCAGTTAAAATAAAATAAAATAACCAAAAATTTACCCGCCCAAATAATTCATCCCCAATTTACCCAGGCATAGAAGAACCCTAAAACACCCTTTCACCCAATTGATACAATCCGCCTAAATTAAGGGTAATTCAGTACTTTCGTCTGACACCCACTGACACACGGATGCCAGCATGGCAATCCGTGTGTCATTCCACCCTATCTCTGGCCTCTGATTGGTGCAAGCTACGTGTGAAGTCTAATCCAAATGTTGGAATTGAATGGTGATATGTGGGATATGATCCAAGGGTGATAAGGCATCCAGAGAAAGCACAGATTGCGGATTCTAGACTCTTCCTTGCTCAAGACCTTGGCTATAAATAGGACTCTCATTTTCAGTTGTAATGAAGTAGTGTAGGAGTAGTTTCTGAGTAGCTTATTTTTAGTTTTAAATTGTTTTAATGTTTGAATTTAAATTCTGTATTTGAATCTCTCTTTGTATTCAAATTTTATTAATGAAGTAATTTTTAGCTTAATATCTCATTTTGTTAATCTCTGTTTTAAGTCTTAAATTCAGTTGTTGATTAATGTTTCACAAGTTCTTATCAGTTTACTTTTAGAATATCTAGAGCTCATCTTAAGCTTTACTCAGAATTTACTCTCATTTACACTTCGTCAAATAAAGTCAAAAGTCAGAATAATGGGTAAACTACTCTGAATTGCTGCTATGGATCTGGATTTGGGTTAATTGTTGATCAGAATGGTTGATAATTGGTTTAGGTTACTGTTCCATTGATTTCATAAGTGAACCATTGTGGTTGGACTCCAGTTAGTACTCTTTCCTTCTTTAAATCTGATTTAGCTTTAGTTTAGTATAAAACTGTTTGAATTCTATTTTAGTTGGTAGATTATAGTGTAATTGTGCTTATTTAGTTGAAATATGTTTTTATATCATTCTGCATTTTTAGAGAATAAACTGCATAATTTGCATAAGTTGAATTAGAGAGTTTTAGTGTTAGTTTATTGTTCAAATTGCATCATTTAGGATTATATCAGTTAACTGTATATGCTTTAATGATTGTTCAGGTTTAGATCTTTGATTTAGTTTGAGTAATAGCCTGTTAGACATTATAAGTGGTGTTTGGATCAAATCTAGAATATGAGCTTGAGGTTATTTCAATAGTTGAATTTAGTTGCTAGAGTCATTATTAGGTTAATTGAAGCTATTGTGATCGTTATTTTGCATCTGCATACACTTAAAGTCAAAATCACTTATAACTTGTTCTCATTTCCACATCAGTTAAATTTAGGAATAGAATCACTTGCATTTAGGAAAATAATTATAGATTACATTATTAGGTGTCATTAGTACTTAAAACATCTGTAAGAGTGAATTAGAGGCTTACAAATTTCATCAAAGTCAAATTTTCAAGTTTTCACAAAAAGTCAAAGTTTCAACTTAAGTCTCAAACTGCTGTTGTTTTTGATTTTTAATTTCTTCATTATAAGTCCTTTTTAGCTGAATATTTGGACATTAGTTCTTTAGTTGGTGATCTACAGCTAGGTAATTTTATTTTAATTTTACGATTTTTCTAGACCACCTTAATCAGTGCTTAAAGTAGGTATATTAGGGCCGTTTG
The DNA here is from genome assembly GCA_019973895.1 of Chrysanthemum seticuspe. Lineage (NCBI taxonomy): Eukaryota > Viridiplantae > Streptophyta > Magnoliopsida > Asterales > Asteraceae > Chrysanthemum > Chrysanthemum seticuspe. The sequence goes on along the minus strand of BPTQ01004338.1, from coordinate 9,593 downwards.
GTATTTGATGTCTAGAATCTAATTAAGTGCTTAAATGCCTTTTGCTTGAGCTTATTTGACCCAAATCAGTTGCATTAGCTTAGTTTTAGATAGTTTAGGCTAGTGGTAGCTTATGGTAGCTTATAGTTAGCTTTTAGCTTATTTCAAGTGCTTATTCACATTAGTAATGTGCCCAAATCATATTTCCTATGATCCAGAGTTGATTCTGCTATTTTTCCCTTATTCTCAGTAGTATTTTAGATTTTTCTGTAAATTTCCATAATTTTCCATTTTCATTTGCTATTTTTCTGTATTTAATCTCATTTTTAAGTCTTTTTAAATAGCATTTTATACAAATAAATTAGAAAAGCTTCAAAAAAATAAGTTTTCATTTTCCTAGATTAATAATAATATAAAAAGTCATCAAAATATTTTTCCATAATTTTCCTAGTTCAAATAATAATTTTTAGCAATTTATTTAGTTTAAAAATAGTTTTTAAATCATAAAAATTAGAAAATAATTATGAAAAATACCAATCAAATTTTGAAAAGTCTTTTTAGTTATTTTAGAATTTTAAAAATATTTTTATATTTTTCCCACTTGTTTTATAATTTTTAGTTATTTAGTTTTAATTTTAAAAATTAGAAATTAGTTTTTAATTCAAATAAATTCATAAAAAATCATAAAAATTAGTTTTAAAGCTTAGTTAACTTTTAAATTGCATTTTTAGTTAAAAAGTAATTTTAGACCATTTTTAGGGCTTAGTTTAGAATAGATTGCATTTAATTCGCGTTTCGTTTAATTCGAATTTTACGTTTTAGTTTTAATTTGCGTAATTTTTCATTTGCATCATAGATTTAGAAAACATCAAATTATCCCCTTTTCCCATTCAAATCACAGAAATCGTGACGTTAGTTGAAAAGTCCATTCAACCCTCTTTCGGAACGATCTCGGTACTCAAACCTAACACGTTTGAGTTTCCTAAATACCACACTTCTATAATTGATATGGTTTTTGACGAATCAATTAGAAAAGGGAAAAGCAAATGACGATGGTTGCAAATCATGTCAAGAGCTTAATCTTGAAATAGAAAAACTAAAGCTCACACAAGATGTTCTAATCGAGCATAAACACCAGGACATAATGTTTGTAATACGGACCATAGTGAATTTGTCAAAGTAACAAAGAAAACCAAGGATAATGTTAAACTAAAACCTGCTGTTACATCAGGAGTAGGACTAGCTAAAAATGAATTTAGATCAAAAACTACTCAACAACGACATAAAACACCTTTTGCCAAACACCCCTTAAGAGCAACCACAACATACAACCCAACTATCAACAGAATGGTTGGAATCAAAACTTCCCTAGACCATATCAAACTCCAGATTACATGCCATGGAACTTTTACCCATCATTTCCATACATGAACCAAGTAAATGGTATGTTTAACCCAAACGGACCCATGAGATATTGGGGACCAAACGCTGGAGTTATTTGTGTCTTAGGTGTGCTTGAAAGTTGGATTAGAACCTGACGAGTGGATAAAAGATAATGGATGCTCACGACACATAACGGGGAACAAAAGCCTCTTCTCAACATACCAAGAGTATGACGGAGGTAATGTCACTTTTGGTAGAAATCTCGAAAGCAAAATCATTGGCAAAGGTACGATCGCTCATAACTCCCTAACTATTGGAAATCTTGCTCATGTCGATAGGTTAGGATTTAATCTACTTAGTATTAGCCAATTATGTGATAAAAAGTATAAAGTACTATTTGAAGAAAATGGTAGTAAAATACTAAAAGATGGCATCACCATAGCTAAAGGAGTTAGGAAAAATAACATATACGTCATGAAAATAGATAAAACATCTAATGACAAACTTTATCTAACAACATTAGATGATATCTCAACTCTTTGGCATAGACGCTTAGGTCACACTAATATGAGACTTATACAAAACCTATCTTCTAAAGAGATAGTTAGGAATTTACCAAAACTTAAATGTGTCCAACATTTTTGCGACGCTTGCAAAATTAGTAAACAAACCCATAGTAGTCATAAGGCTAAAAACATGGTGTCCACATCTAAGTGTCTAGAACTTTTGAATATGGACTTGTTTGGTCCATCCGCTATAAGAAGCTATGGAGGCAACTTATACACTTTGGTCATAGTAGATGATCACTCAAGGTTTACTTGGACGTTGTTTTTGAAAACAAAAATTGAAGCTTTTGATAAATTTGAAATTCTTAGCAAGAAAATTCAAAATCAACTAGGTGTTAAAATTGTGTCGATCCGAACGGATCATGGTCGTGAATTTGACAATGAAACACAATTTGGAAACTTTCGTGATGCAAATGCTATAACACACAACTTCTCGGCTCCTCGAACACCTCAATCAAACGGAGTTGTAGAACGTAAAAATAGAACTATTCAAGAAATGAGTAGAACAATGCTAAATGAACAAAACATTCCTCAAAAGTTTTGGTGTAACGCCGTTGACACTGCTACATATATTTTAAATAGAGTCCTAATACTTCCTTTCTTAAACAAAACACCATATGAGCTTTATAAAGGTAAAAAGCCAACTTTAGGATATTTTAGAGTATTTGGATTTAAATGTTTCATTCTTAATACTAAAGATTATCTCACCAAGTTTGACCCAAAGTCTGATGAAGGTGTATTTCTTGGTTACTCTTAAACTAGTAAAGCTTACATTATCCTAAACAAAGAAACAATGAGAGTCGAGGAATCGTTGAACATAACATTCGACGAAAGTCCACCTCGCTCTAAGACATCACCTTTGGTAGATGATGACTTAGTTGAAAGTCAACTTGTAGAAAGTCAAGAAATAATTGAAAATGACAAGGAAGATGAACCATTAAATAATGAAATTATAAACATCAAAGAATCCAAAAGTCATCCTCTAGAAAAGGTCATAGGACAACTTAATCAAAGAACCTTAAGGTCACAAGCCCAAAATCAAAGTAATCATTTTTGTTTTGTATCTGCCATTGAACCGAAAAACATAAATGAAGAAATAAAAGATGAATCTTGGGTAATTGCTAAACAAGAAGAGTTAAACCAATTCGTTAGAAATGATGTTTGGAACTTGGAAGTTAGTTCCAAAACCTAAAGATCAAACTATAATTGGAACGAAATGGGTTTTTCAAAATAAAATGGATGAAAATGGTGTAGTATCTAGAAACAAAGCTAGGCTTGTCGCACAAGGTTATAATCAACAAGAGGGGATTGATTATGATGAAACTTATGCACCGGTAGCTAGGCTCGAGTCTATTAGAATATTACTTGCTTATGCATGTGCTTATGACTTTAAATTATTTCAAATGGATGTTAAGAGTGCCTTTCTTAATGGGTTTATTAACGAAGAAGTATATGTTGCTCAACCTCCCAGTTTTACCGACTTTGAGAAACCACATCATGTCTTCAAACTCAAGAAAGCATTATACGGTCTTAAGAAAGCACAAAAAGCTTGGTACGATAGACTTAAGACTTTTCTTGTTGAAAACAAATACACCATGGGATTAGTATATAATACTCTTTTTACCAAGAAAAAGGAGTCACACATTATCATTGTTCAAATATACGTTGATGACATCATATTCGGATCAACTTGTCAAGAGCAATGTGATGATTTCTCTAAAATCATGCACGATGAGTTTGAGATGAGTATGATGGGTGAATTAAACTTCTTTCTAGGACTTCAAATTAAACAACTAGAATATGGCATATTCTTTAACCAATCTAAATATATAAAAGATATGCTTAAGAAATTTGGTCTTGAAGACTCAAAACCAGCTAAGACACCCATGTCCTCGGACACTAAACTCACCAAGGATGAGGAAGGTGAATCGGTAGATAACACTAAATATAGAGGAATGATTGGTACGTAGCCTACTCTATCTCACGGCTAGTAGACCCGACATTATGTTTAGTGTTTGTCTATGCGCTCGCTTTCAAGAAAATCCCAATGTATCACACTTAGAAGCTTTGAAAAGGATTTTTAGATACATTAAAGGAATGACATGTCTAAGATTATGGTATCCCAAAGGAACGGGTGTAGAAACTATAGTGTATGCCGACTCGGACCATGTCGGTGACTATGTTGATAGAAAAAGTACAAGTGGTATTTGCACTTTTTTCGAACATTGTCTTACCTCATGGTTTGCAAAGAAACAAACGGCTTTAGCTATTTCAACTACTGAAGCCGAATACGTCTCGGACGGAAAAGCATGTCAACAAGCTCTTTGGATGAAGCAAGCTCTCGTGGACTACGGAATTCATCTCAACGATATTGTTATATTTTGTGACAACAAAGGAGCTATTGATCTCGGAAAAAATCCCGTCCAACATGCTCGTATGAAGCATAATGAAATCTGTCATCACTTTCTTTGTGACAATATTCAAAAAGGGAACATCTCAATTGAGAAAGTGTCCTCCGAAGACAACATTGCCGATATTCTAACGAAGCCTCTCAAACGAGAACCATTTAATCTTCTTGGACTTGGTTTGGGGTTAATGGAACCAAACATGTAGGTAAAACATAATCTAAACCTTAGAACAAACAAAAGAAAACAAATTTGTTTTGAACCTGCTACTGTTCCCACGGCACCAAATGACAACAAAGGCGGAACCATATTTTTGGTGCCGTCTGGTCCGTGGTGACTATAGTTTCAAAAATTCTACCTACAAAACATCTTCTTCCTCACAACCCACTTTACCAAAATGTGTAAACATTAGACCTAACTCATTGTTGACATTTTCTCACCCACTAATCACGGGAGATAACATCATTGTAAGTATCTTAACTACATTTTATCTCTTAAATCTGAGTCTAGGATTCTAATTTGTGCACAAAATTATTACATGGGGATTATGTATATTCTTGTACAAAACATGGATTCAATTGGCAAATTGCATAACTAGTCATTGAAATTAGGTACTACATTGTCATATTGCATAAACAAATCATGTTTCCCACTAATCAAAAGATAATGACTATAAGGTTTTATTCAAATAACCAAACACCCCATGTCAAATTATTTTTTGAAAAACTTCTCACTTGTAGGAAAACAATTTTTCATTGTTAATACAAATAGAAACGTTAAATTTTCATCACTTGCATGCTCTTGAATACTAAAGGTAATGCATAACTAATATGCAATCCCGGGTATATTCAAATGATGCCACATTGAATTAGGAGCATTTGGGTTATCTCATGCCTTTTGCCAAACAACCCCACTAAAAACCATTTTATGCATAAAATGAGTCGAGATAACCGCAACTCCAAATCGTTTTCATATAGGCACACACTAGAACCAAAACGTTAAGTTTGTTCATTCTATGACCACAAGGATACTCTCAACTACATTCCTAAACATCACAAAAACAAGGGCCTTTCCAAAGAACAAGTCGAAATCTTTAAGAGTCTAGAAACAAGGTACTTCCATGAGGGTAGAACCATTCACTCCTCCTTTGTCGACGGAACCAATCTCCGTCAAGAACTAGCCGCTATTAACTTCGATTGTCTCCTTGACATCGATGAACCTATTTTTCCTAGGTTTGTGTTAGAGTTCTATGCTAGTGTCACCGGTTTCATTGATGAGAAAGATGAGTTTAGCCTTAGGTTTAAGATCAATCAAAACGACTACACCATCTCCTTAACCCAATTTGCTCAAGTGCTAGGAATTCCCAACCGAGGGACATGTGTCTACTCAGATAAGTGGTCACTCACCATCCTTGATGCAATCAATGACCGCTCTCTTCCCTACCAAACTCCTTTAGCGGATAAGGATGTCATCCGTGAGCACCTATTTACCCCAAGGGGTGCTCCAACCCGTGTCACCCGAAAGGGAAAGGAGGTGAACCGAGATCCATATAGAATGGAGCTCAATGAACTTAAGCCCGAATTTAAGACATGGGAAGAACTACTTAGAGCCAACGTCATTAGCACCATAGGAAATAGGGATCATATCAATGCTTTCCTTTGTCACATGCTCTACAACTTGTCCACCCGTCAACCATTCAATTTAGCCTACTACATTGCTAGGAGAATGATTGACATTCCAACTCAAGGATCGGTTGCTCTTCCTTACGAGATGCTTCTCACCCGTTTCTATAGAGCCTTTGCACCCATTCCACCAAGCACAAAAGGGTTGAGTCTTGACTATGAGCTCATCCCTCACATCTTTGTGCCCTTGAGTGACGAGCGAGTGGCTAAGACAAAAGGTAAAAGAACAAAACCTCCAGTTCCATCATCATCATCATCATCAAATAGCTCCGAGGATGGTCTTCCAAATTCTTGCCTTCCACCTCATGAGTATTATGCGTCTCTTCCCGAGATTGAGAATGAATCGGCGGAGTTCAAGAAAACCAAGGGGATGTTCAAGTGCCTTGGTAGGATGATGAACAAGATTTACAAGAAGTTGGAAAAGTGAGGATCATTTGAAGGAGTGTTTGGAACAAGACATTAACTTTGATGTTTGATACAATTTGGTTGCTTTTAATTTGTAGGATGATAATATAACTTAAAACAATGATGTATGCTAACAATTTCATGCAGGGGGATAGCACAAGTGTGTTATCAAATTTTACCCATTTTCACTTTAATGTGAAAATCGTTAGCCCTTGGTCAAAGTCTATGCTCCACTATATTTGTGTATGTGTTATTTACTTTTCCTAATTAGAAATAATTAATGTCACATGATTTGAGCAAAATTTCAGGTTTCGGAAAAGTCCCCGACCCCTAAAAACCTGCTCTGTGGTGATTTCTGGTGTCCACGGATCAGACAGCACCAAAAATTTGGTACCGTCTGTTATAAAAATTGGTACCGCTGCTCTTCTATGGTTTAACATCAAATCAAATGTAACATATTGGATTTCACAAACACACTAAACCAATAATCAAAGAGGCGTATACAAGAGGTTTTAGAGAGAGAAAGTTAGAGGTTGGGAACTTTAGTGAGAGAAAGAAAAATCTTATTATGAGCTTCAACTCTCTACCTTGGAAGGTAGAGAGTATTTATAGTTCTTACATAAGTCGCCACCTACGGGCTGTGGATCAGGCATACAGTGGGTAAAGACCCGTCCGTCCTCCATGGTGTTACTTAACTAAATACTACTAAACATTAACTAATCTATGACTACGAGCTTTCTAATGATTACATATACTTGAGGTAACCGAGTCTTGAATAACTGGATTTACTAAATCCTAACAATCTCCCCCTAAGGGAGGTCACCTCAAGATCACCTCAAAATTACATTGAACATAAACAGATATTACATTAAAATTGTTCTTGCATTCTTGATGTAGTTCTTTGCTCAGGAGCTCGTACACATTGATTCTTCATTATTGCATGTTTGGATAATCAATGTGGAGGTCTTTAACTGATCCACGTGATAATGAGTTTTGAGCCAGCTTTTGAGATCATCAGCTATCATAAATCTCTGACTCTTCCATTGTGGTGTTGGTATTATGTGATGTTGTGACTTACGGACCGACATGCTCACATTCTGGATCATGATATATTCTCATCAGAGTATCGGAAGCTTTCGTTGATTCATGATATTGGCAGCAGCGTAGCAGAAGCATGGAGTGAAAATATCAGAGTCATTGATGCACTAATCATGATTTCTTTAGAAATGAATGTGTTGTGTGAGCATGCAGCTATGGATTGACTGCTTCATTCTGATCAGCTGCAAACTTCGGGCATACCTGCATACAACAGTTAGCAATAAAGTACACGAAAGTGTCTTTGATCACTTTCGTTGAATTGAGGTACACGGCCCAGGGTTCCCCGTTGATCAGTACAAGTACTGCCTGTGATCAGGTATAATTCTGAAGAATTTCCTTGACAGGGTTTCGCAGCTGCTCTAGCTGTTCTCAAACCAGAACGTCTCAAAGAAGACAACACGGAGTGAGTGAACCAGCGAATTGAGATTCACTGATTGATAAAAACAGATTTGAAAAACAATCGTGTATTGCTCAATAGAAATTAATTTTGGAATACAACGAAGGTTTTAATGAAAATCAATTATCAATCATAAACACCTTTTATTTTGAAATATTTGTACACAGTCGACGTGCTAAAGAAAAGGGTTTTTAAGCACAACGACAGGTTTTTCAAAGGTATCCGTCAATCCATAACCTGAACCAGGATTGATTCAAAAGATTGAATCGCCCCATTATTTCTGCTCAGTTGTTACATGGTTGATCTATTGAATAGATCTTACATGCCACCCACCAGGAGCTTGTTTGATGTTGGCTCCAGAAGGCTTTCCATCTTCATTGTGAAAATGTTTGCATATCACTCAGATGTTCTAGCAATACCACAAGGATAATGCGTAGGACTCATAAAATATAATCTCTCTTTCCACATTGTGTGAAACAGACAGTCTTCATAGACAGTGTCCTAATGAGATTTTTAGATGATCTCGTGGCTCTAGACTCAATTGTGCATATTTGGATCCTATTTCGAAGACTAGGGAGAGGGTCTCCTTCTTCAATATCAGCAATCTCTAAGAGAAAGTCGATAGATTATGTCGGTTCTCCGTGAGAATGAAACAAGTCCTTTTAAGAGGAACTTGAGTGGTTTGGGAAGCTGAAGTGCAGTGCGTCACTGGGTCCATGACGTCTTGTCTTTAATACCGATGTTACCTTGGTAACCACCAGTAGCGTATGAATTGAACCCGGTTTCTGCCCTAAGGTTGAATAATTGGAGGGCTATTTATTTTCACCCTTTTCTCATTCAATTCTTTTTTATTCTTCAACCCCTTCACTTCTTACCGAGACTTCATAACTAGAACCTTGTTGGGTTTATTCCAGTACTAGCTCAGTCTTAGTCTGCACTCTTCCCAGATCTCATTTTTCTCCTTTTTTCAATATACCTAAGGACTTCTACACTATCTAGTGGATTGTCCATGGGTAGATCCCTCCGGTTCTGGCGGATCATGGGAACAAATACCTAACCTTATCGTCCTTATATCACCATACATAAAGTAAAGTTGGTCGGTCTATTTGGTATTGTTCATCTGCCATTGGAACCAATTGAAAACCATTTGAAAATCAATCTAGATACTTGTGATATATTATCAAAGCATTTTGTACCTGAATTGTTTTTGATATTTTTAGAACAAGAGCTCCCCCTCAACATTTGCATCAAGCATCATTGTAATAGAACTAATTTTCATCTTTGAGGGGTTGGCTTGCATCTAAGAGTAGTTATATAAAGAATGTGGTTTTCAAAATAGTTGCTCCCCCTCAATATGTGCATAAATATTTGAAAAATGATTTGCACATATTAGGAAAAGACTGCACATTGGAATAAATTAATTACGTTTCAAATCTTTGTGGTTTAAGATAGATGCTCCCCCTCAACATGTGCATGGAAAATTTGAAATCGTTTGGCACATGTGAGAAGGAGAGCTTGTATATCCTTATAAAACCATGTATCGAAATATCAGTTTAAATCCAATTTAAATCACAAATTCTCCCCCGATCACAATTATCAAATCATTTGAGATTTGTGATCTCTGTAGATTTAAATTGATTTTGAAAGCTATTGAGGAGAATTGACTTGATTATGAAAA
>BPTQ01004326.1:0-16560 GCA_019973895.1 Chrysanthemum seticuspe | reverse complement strand
TAATTATTAAATAGTAAAAAAATAGTTTTTAATTAATAATAATTAGATAATTAGTTATAAAAATAATTTTCTTTTACTACAAATTTTGTTTTATCATTAGGTTTGTAAAAATGTCATTTTCATATTTTTAGGATTTATATTGTGTAAATTTCACGTTTTGTACGTCGCGTAGTTTTATTTTAAACGTAAGTTTTAAGTGTTAAGATTTAAACGTTCATCAATTTTAAAAATAGTGATAGCGTTTATTTAATATGTTTTATCTTTTTAATTTCCTTTAATTTGCATTTAAGCCATTTTAATTTGTTGGCTTTTTCCGTAGTTAATATCATATTCAAATCTCCTTTTCCGTTCAAATCTCGCGATCACTATACGTTTGATAATCCATTGCACAGCTCGCTGGGACATAACGACCCGGGGAAACACTATACTCCTCAGATCTTCATTGAGTTCGTTCCTGAGCCGTTTTAAGCTTGTTACGGTCTGCCATTCACAAGTGGCAGGCTTGTGTGATAAAGCTTGACTGTTCTGGAGCGCATCATTTACATTCCTTCAAATCTTTTACTAAATCCAAAAGATCAAGGAGAAGATTTTGAGGAAGTGGATCAGGCTGAGGTGGTGCCTGATTCATTTGGTACTGTAGAGGTTGGTCATGATATGAAGAGTCGTAATTGTTACAAGGAAATGGATTCCTTGTTTGACAATCCGAGCTAGAGTGAGGACCTCCACAATACTCACAACAGTAAAACTGATGTGGCTGTGAGTCATATGTGTTGTAGTCAAAATTGTTATCAGGAATCTGCTCATAGACAAGCGTGTTTCCCGATTGACAATCAGAACTGGAGTGTGAACCACCACAGTACTCACAACAGTAAAACTGCTGAGTCTCACAATGTGGTAGCTGATGGAATAAATCAGTTGTGTTATGGTAAGAATTGGGAACTTGGTTATAGACAGACCCGTTTCCTGACTCCACCATGCTACAACTGGGGCAATTGCTACCATTGTAAGGACCACCACACCATTGACAACCAAGAGGGTGAGGATAAGACATAGAAAGAATCAAAGGTTTTCAGAGGGGTAGGGATGAAGAATCAAAGATGTGAGAGGGTAAAGATGAATATTTTTGGTATTTTTGAAAAACATTTTGTAAAAACAAAGAATGAAAATCTTTTTGGTTTTTTTTTTTTTTTTTGATTTTTAAAAGAAAGTATAAACACATACAGATGGTATAAACAAGGAGTGAATATCCAAATCACTAATCTGCTAGACGAAAGATTATCAGCACAGCTCCCCGGCAGCGGCGCCAAAAATTTGATGCGCTCCAGAACAGTCAAGCTTTATCACACAAGCCTGCCACTTGTGAATGGCAGACCGTAACAAGCTTAAAACGGCTCAGGAACGAACTCAATGAAGATCTGAGGAGTATAGTGTTTCCCCGGGTCGTTATATCCCAGCGAGCTATGCAATGGATTATCAAACGCAAAGTGATCGAGAGATTTGAACGGAAAAGAGATTGTGAATTATTATAACTAAAGGAAAAGCCAACAAATTAAAACGGCTTAAATGCAAATTAAAGGAAATTAAAAAGATAAAATCTATTAAATAAACGCTATCACTATATTTAAAATGATGAACGTTTAAAACTTAAAACTAAAAACTTACGTTTAAATAAAAATTACGTAAACGCACAAAATAAAAAGTGAAATCTAAGAAATAAAAGTCCTAAAAATATGAAAATGACATTTTTACAAACCTAATGATAAAAGAAAATATTTAGAAAAAGAAAATTATTTTTATAATTATTAAATTAATTATTATTAATTAAAAACTAATTTTAACTATTAAATAATTACCTAAAATACAAGAAATTAGGAAATAAAGCTAGAAAAATAAAATTAAGACTTAGGAAAATCTAAAATATCAAAATAGAATTTTCAAAACTATTTTTGTATTTTTCTGATTATTTTTGTATTTTCTAGGAATTAAAGACTATTTAAAACTAATTAAATTATTTAAAAATACAAATTTAACTAAGAAAAATCTAGAAAAATACTTTTTTGTCTTTTGATATTTATCTAAACTTAAGAAAAATGAAAAATTATTTTTTTGAAACTTTTCTTAATTAATTGTATTTAAAGCTAATTAAAAATGCTTAAAAACTACTTAAAATAAAGAAAAATAGCAAACAAGCTAGGAAAAATCTGAAAATTTCAGGAAAAGTCTAAAATATTATTAGGAAGCTAGGAAAAATGGAAAAACAGGAGCTTAAGTGTAGAAAAATGGAACTGATGTGGAAGTGCTTATTGAAATAAGCACTTAAATAAGCAAATGGAGTCCAAAGGCTACCAAACTGATACACAAGCTATAATAAGCTAAAATTGACCAAATGCAACTGAAATCAACAATCTCTAACCACTGGATGGCAAGCTTGATCAGATTGATGATATGAGATTATAGGCTAAAACAGTTAAAGGGGGTCTACTTTGAGCTTAAAAATAAGCCACACAATAAGCTAAAACTGCAAACCACCAATTGGAACTAGTAGGAAACCTGGCTAAGAATCTCTAAACCAAAATGGAGACCTAGGGGAGCTATGATAAGCTCTATGCAAGAGCTACAAAATCTGAACAAGCCCTGTGCAGGCAACAGTGCCCTGCACAGGGCACTTAAGCTCTCATTCACAAGCTCTTTTGAGCTTATAGAAAAAATTGCAAAAATATACTAAAATGGACATGAGAAAATAGACCAGGGGAATATTTTAAAACAACAAGAATCACTGAAATTGGCCCAAAGATAAGCTCATGAAAATTCCTACTAGATGGGCTCAAAACAGATTTTATGCAAATTGACTTTTTGAGACAGAAATGGAATGTTGACTATTATGAACTTTGGACCTAGATTAATGGATTGAAAATGATCTATCTTGATGAAATGAAGCTACTGTAACCTAACTTCATGGATTTTAAACACAAAATGATCCTTTGATCTTGTAAAAAAACTCAACAGACAAGCATTAAGACAGATTATTTGGAATTTTGACTTTCTCACTTCTGAGATGCAAGGCTAAACTTGAAATGAGTTACTTATGACCAAAGAGAGCTAGAACAAACACATCTTTACTCAGATTTATCCTCTAACTCAGTTTTACAAAATAAACCAAACACTCCTTAATGTGACTGCAATGAAGCTTTAAACAACCAAATCACACAATCAAGTTGCAACTAACTTCAATACAGATTTAAGTGACTGCAATAAACCTAACTAAAGCTCAAGGACAGATCTACACAGCCTCAAACAACAATTTCTAAATGATGACAGATTCAACAGATTTGAACAACTGTTAATCAAAATAAGCTATGCAACTGCTTACTACCTACATAATCAACATAATAGAATTTCATCAACAAAAAATAACAGCTAGCAACTAATCCATACTACTAGACTAAAATTGGGATTAAAATGAAAAACTTACAAGAATCCAAGCTAAGCTAGAATTAACTGAGAACAATTCACACTGACCAATACCCATTCTCCCATCTACATTATGCTCAGATACAACCCAATCCTGAACCAGTTCTGAAATTTAACCCAATCCAGTATCCTTTATTTATCATTGCCTTTCGTTGACTTTTGTTGACCATTTATCAAAATTGCTTGAAAATGGAATGTGAGCTTATACAAAGCTTATAGAGACCTTAACTAAACTTTTTTAAGCTTAAAACAAGCAACCAACAACCTGGACAGAGGACTTTGAAACTGAAAATCTCAACAGTAAATATAGAACTTGGAACTTGCAAAAACTTGAATTGATAACCAAAAGCACACTTACAAAGATGTTTTAACTTGATTGTGATACATAAGAGCTGAAACTACAACATTTTATTTTAACTAATACATTTTAAAGAAAAAACGACATTAAAGGAAAATTATGAAAACTAGCTACCCTTCATCTTTCTTCTTCTCTCTCTATTTATACTCCAATATGTCCTCTCCTCTCTCTCTTAGCAAATCCCAGATGTCTTTTTGGCCAATGGATTATTGGGAGTCATCTTGGCCCTCCATTTCATTTTGGCGGGAAAAATGAGTTTTGACAGTTGGATGAGTTGAGTGTAAGGGGAGGGTGCAATTATTGTCCCTTGGATTCTTGTGTTTGGAGTGATAAGGTTGGGTGGAGAAATGAGCTGGAGGAGAGGCAATTGTGTGTTGCAGTGTTTTTTGCAGAGAAGAAGGTGAAAAAGGAGATGGTTTGGCGCGTGTGTGGGTGTTTTTACCAAGATTTGACCAGAGGATATTAATAAAAGGCAGGGGGTCAAAAATGGTTAGTGACAGGGGGTCCAAGAGAGTTTTGACCAGGCCAAAAAGGTCAAAAGGGGTTTATTAACTAAGGGACCTTTGTTGTAAATTCTGAATTATGAGGGACCAGGGCTGCCAACATCTCAAAGTTGCCCAAGGACTGAAAGTGACAAGTTTCAAAAAGTACAAGGACCAATCTTGCCATTTTCCAATTTTCCAGGGACTAATTTTGCCAATTTTCAAAGTTGGAGGACCAAACTTGTAATTTTCTCAAACTTTTGACATTTTTCACCAAAGGACTAATTTTGACAAGTTATGATTTAAAAAGGACCTTTGGTGACTTTACTTTTGAAATTATGTGCTCAGGGACTGTTTTTGACAACTTTTGAAACTTGGGGGACTGAAACTGCCAATTTTGCAAACTTTGCTCAATTTTCATCTGATTTTAAACATTTTGCATCTGAAACATATAAAATGCAATTTTGGAATATTTTCAGTATTTTGATGCATTTCTGAGCATTTTTAGACGTTTTGCAGTTCAGATTTGACTAAAAATGATGAGTATTTACACACTCATCAATCCCCCACACTAAACTATTGCTAGTCCCTAGCAATCTTTTGAGAAAAACTTAATGGATTTGAATCTCTTTACCAAAAGCCATTACTTCTGGAGTAGCCAAATGTTTCAGTTCAAGTAAGAACCATGGTACACCGATAACCATGTGATTTTGAGCAAACCACCAGCTTTCAACGGATTTGATTTTGTCTTTACCAGAAGCCGTTTGCTCTGGACTAGCCAACTCTTAGATAAATTATCAATATTATCTTTGGTGAGCTGATTACCAATTATGGATTTTCCACTGCCTTTACCACAAGCCATAAACTTGCGGGCTAGCCAACTCTTCACTTTTTAGGATATGGTGAGCTGAATACCATACAATTTTGGGCAAATTGCAAGCCGTAAACGGATTTGATATATCTTTACCAAGAGCCGTTTGCTCCTGGATTAGCCAATCCTTTTGTTTATTAGACAAGGCGTACTGATAACCAAATGAGTAAGTGTAAAACACTTACTCCCAAAAAAAAAATTTTTGGCCAAAAACGAGGGAATTGGTATAATTATATGATAAAATTCGTGAGAATTCCCCCCCACACTTAGAAATGAATATTGACCTCAATATTCAAAGTACCGGCGGTTATGCCGAAACTGAGAACGTAAAAGGGAAATACTACGGCCATTATTTAGAAAGAAGATTTTTTTTTTTTTTTCTTTTTTTTTTTTTTTTTTTTTTTTTTTAGATATAACATGTGGGGCATCTCCCCCACACTAGGGTGGAACACATGGGTGAAAACCCATGTTTAGCTACTGTTTTTGATTACCGAGTCGCTAGCTTGACTCGACCCCGAATTCATTGGTTCATGGGGAAGCAAAGTGGAAGAGACAATCACCATCGGACTTTCATTCAAGATGTTTGGACAAACATTTGAAGCACGTGAAAGTTCCACACCGATGAGATATACATAGAACCGGCTCAAAAATGATAAATGAAAATGCCGGGATCAAAGAGAGTGTCTTCATTCCCGAAGGAGTGAAGATGGAGAGAAATCACAAGATACTTGAGGAAAGGAAGAAAGATTTTGATAACAATCAAGATCCATTCTTCATCCTCAAATGTAGACGTATCGGGAGGAAGGGTGAGGGTAGTATCATTAGTAAGCATACTCATATGATAGAGTACACCTTCCTCCGAGCTAATATCATCCTCAAGATCAAAATAGAAATGATCATGTTCCGGAGGAGATATGTCATGAGAGAGTTCACCGGAGAACTCTTCATGAAGAGAATCATTCACATGAAGTGAATTTGTGAACTCTTGTTCCATTGTGGCTCATCACTATCCTCAATCTGAGTATCAAAGAGTGGATTCTCAGAAATTGAAGTGAATTTAGAGTCGAATTCAAATAGAGGATTGGTGAAAGTAGCTTTGAATGTTTCGGGAACAAAGTGATTAACATTCTCTATTGGACTGTTGGGATAAGAAGTGAGTGATCGATCATTATCAAGGAGATTTTCAGTCTCTCCTAGATCGGCTTCGAAATCAAAGAGTGGATTGATGTGAGTGAGTTCACTGGAGAACTCCTCAAGAAGGTGATCAGCATCAGATTGTGGAAGTGATGCCTCAACGTACTCGATGTTTCCAAAGGAAGCACAATCGTCGCTAAGATCGGAAAAGGTTTCAAAATGATCATTTGAACACTCAAGAGGGGAAAGAGACTCACACACATGATCAAAAGTTCCCTGTGACTCTCTCGGGATTGGGATAAGGTCCTCAACACTAGACTTTATGAATTCGTCCAATTCCTTTTCAGGAACAGTGTCAAGATGCTCGTCCCCCATGTTCAGAGAGTGAGTGGGAGCTTCGGGTGTGATAGCAGTTGTTTGAGATGAAATCTCAATTGCTGGGATATCAACTGATGAACTTGATGAATTTTTATAAAATTGAAGGATATCAACCGTATCCTCATCATCACTGTCATCAGGAATAAAACGGAATCGAGAGCTAGATTTGGCTGCTTTTTGTATTTTAATTAATTCCCTAATAGAGTTTTCAGTGGAAATCTGGGAATCTAATTTAGCAGCCTGTTCTTCAGCTAACGATTCTTCCATGTTTTTTTGATTTGGATTATCTTGGGAGTGTTTACTGATGAGTGTGTAAATACTCATCATTTTTTGTCAATCTGAACTGCAAAACGTCTAAAAATGCTCAGAAATGCATCAAAATACTGAAAATATTCCAAAATTGCATTTTATATGTTTCAGATGCAAAATGTTTAAAATTAGATGAAAAATGAGCAAAGTTTGCAAAATTGGCAGTTTCAGTCCCCCAAGTTTCTAAAATTGTCAAAAATAGTCCCTGAGTCCTAATTTCAAAAGAAAAATCACCAAAGGTCCTTTTTAAATCATAACTTGTCAAAATTAGTCCTTTGGTGAAAAATGTAAAAAGTTTGAGAAAATTGCAAAAGTGGTCCTTCAAGTTTGAAATTTGGCAGAAATGGCCCCTGGAAATTGGAGAATGGCAAGTTTGGTCCTTGTATTTTGTGAGATTGTCACTTTTGGTCCCTTGAAACCTCTTTGATGAATTGGCAGCCAAGGTCCTTGCAATTTCAGAATTTACACATATGGTCCCTATCATATTAAACCTATTAAACCTTTTGGCCTTGTCATTTAGCCATTTTGGACCCTACCTAACCATGTGACCCCCCTGTCATAATGAGTTTTGACCCCCTTGATATAATATCTGGTCAAATCCCACAGGTCAAACCAACACCTTTGGCGCCAAACTGCTTCTCCCACCTGCTTCTGCCAAAAGAGACTGCAACACTCAAACAAACCCATCTTTCCAGCTCACTAATCCACTCCCATGTTCCCCCTCCTCATCATCATACCTACCTTCCCCCCCCTAGTTGCTAGTCTCAACCACAACAGGTTAAAACTCATTTCCCGCCAAAATGCATCTATGGCCAAAAATCACTTGGGTAATCCAATGGTTGTAAACAGAGGTGGGATTATCTCAAGAGAGGAGAGAGAAGCAAGCTTTGGTATAAAAAGGAAGGAAGAGAGAAGGAGAAAGTAGTAGTTAGTTCTATATTTTTCTTTAGTGTCGTTTTTTTAATAAAATGTCTTAGTTTGATTCAAAATATTGTATTTTCAGTTTCTTTGTATCACATTTTAGTTAAATTATCAGTGTAATGTGTTTGTGATTATCTATCTAAGTTTCCATATTTGTCTCAAAATTTTATGTCCACTGTTGAACTTTTCAGTCTCAAATTCTATTGTCCAAGATTGTTAAAGACTTATTTTAAGCTTCATTAAGTTTATTTAAGCCATTCAAAGCTTTTTGCAAGCTTAAGTATCAGTTTCAAGTAAATTTGGTTAATGGTCAATGAAAGTCAAAATGGGTAAAAAGTGAAGAAGGAAATGGATATTGGTGTTGCAGACCTTTTATTTGGGTTGGATTAGACTAGCATAGAGTAGGTTTGGGTTTGGTTTAGCCTGCATACAGCTGGACCTCCTATGAGTAAAGTTTCTCAGTTTCAAATTTTCAAGTCCATTTTGCATTTTAGTTTGTTATTGATTCTATGGTCACCTGTTGATTAGAGCATCTCATTTAGGATTATTTTGGTCATATAAATGTAGATTAAGTGTTAGTTTAGTTTGATTATGTAGATTTGCTATTTATAGTTGCATATCAGTCTTTACAGGACTGTTTGGATTAGTGTCTAAACTGTGCTAAAGGTTTAAGTGTTAGAGTAAATCAGTTGCCTCATGCTTATCATAGTTAATTACATTCATATCTGTCCTTATTTTACCTCTTTTTCCAGTCTAAGTCAAAATTCCAAATAATCTGTCTTAATGCTTGTCTGTTGAGTTTTTTTACAAGATCAAAGGATCATTTTGTGTTTAAAATCCATAAAGTTAGGTTACAGTAGCTTCATTTCATCAAGATAGATCATTTTCAATCCATTAATCTAGGTCCAAAGTTCATAATAGTCAACATTCCCTTTCTGTCTCAAAAAGTCAATTTGCATAAAATCTGTTTTGAGCCCATCTAGTAGGAATTTTCATGAGCTTATCTTTGGGCCAATTTCAGTGATTCTTGTTGTTTTAAAATATTCCCCTGGTCTATTTTATCATGCCCATTTTAGTATATTTTTGCAATTTCTTCTATAAGCTCAAAAGAGCTTGTGAATGAGAGCTTAAGTGCCTTGTGCAGGGCACTGTTGCCTGCACAGGGCTTGTTCAGATTTTGTAGCTTCTGCATAGAGCTCATCATGGCTCCCCTAGGTCTGTAAATTGGTTTACAAGCTCTCAACCAGGTCTACTACTAGTTCCAATTTGTGGTTTGCAGTTTTAGCTTATAGTGTGGCTTATTTTTAAGCTCAAAGTTGCCCCCAGAACCTGATTTTAGCCAAAAGCTAATAACATCAAATCAGTGTAAACTTGCAATTCAGTGGTTTGGAGTTGTTGATTCTAGTTCATTTTGAGTTATCTTAGCTTATTATAGCCCTTGTAATCAGTTGGTGCCTTTTGGTGAGCTTTTGGCTTATCCAAGTGCTTATTTATAAGCACTTGGCACATCAGTTTCATATTCCTCCTAATAAGCACCTGTTTTTCCATTTTTCTTATATTCCTAATATTGTTTTAGACTTTTATTGAAATTTTCAGATTTTTCCAAGCTTGTTTGCTATTTTTCTTAATTTAAACTAGTTTTTAAGCATTTTTTATTAGCTTTAAATACAAATAATTAGGAAAAGCTTCAAAAAAATAATTTTTCTATTTTCTTAAGTTTAGATAAATATAAAAAGCCAAAAAAGTATTTTTCCATATTTTTCTTAGTTAAATTTGTATTTTTAAATAATTTAATTAGTTTTTAATAGTTTAAAATTCCTAGAAAATAGAAAAATAATCAGAAAAATACAAAAATAGTTTTGAAAATTCTAGTTTGTTATTTTAGACTTTTCTAAGTCTTAATTTTATTTTTCTAGCCTTATTTCCTATTTTCTTGTATGTTAGATAATTATTAAATAGTAAAAAAATAGTTTTTAATTAATAATAATTAGATAATTAGTTATAAAAATAATTTTCTTTTACTACAAATTTTGTTTTATCATTAGGTTTGTAAAAATGTCATTTTCATATTTTTAGGATTTATATTGTGTAAATTTCACGTTTTGTACGTCGCGTAGTTTTATTTTAAACGTAAGTTTTAAGTGTTAAGTTTTAAACGTTCATCAATTTTAAAAATAGTGATAGCGTTTATTTAATATGTTTTATCTTTTTAATTTCCTTTAATTTGCATTTAAGCCATTTTAATTTGTTGGCTTTTTCCGTAGTTAATATCATATTCAAATCTCCTTTTCCGTTCAAATCTCGCGATCACTATACGTTTGATAATCCATTGCACAGCTCGCTGGGACATAACGACCCGGGGAAACACTATACTCCTCAGATCTTCATTGAGTTCGTTCCTGAGCCGTTTTAATCTTGTTACGGTCTGCCATTCACAAGTGGCAGGCTTGTGTGATAAAGCTTGACTGTTCTGGAGCGCATCAAATTTTTGGCGCCGCTGCCGGGGAGCTGTGCTGATTATCTTCCGTCTAGCAGATTAGTGATTTGGATATTCACTCTTTGTTTATACCATCTGCATGTATTTATATTTTCTTATAAAAATCAAAAACCCAAAAAGATTTTCATTCTTTGTTTTTACAAAATGTTTTTCAAAAATACCAAAAATATCCATCTTTACCCTCTCACATATTTGATTCTTCATCCCTACCCCTCTGAAAACCTTTGATTCTTTCTATGTCTTATCCTCACCCTCTTGGTTGTCAATGGTGTGGTGGTCCTTATAATGGTGGCAATTGCCCCAGTTGTGGCATGGTGGAGTCAGGAAACGGGTCTGTCTATAACCAAGATCCCTATTCTTACCATAACACAACTGATTTATTCCATCAGCTACCACACTGTGAGACTCAGCAGTTTTACTGTTGTGAGTACTGTGGTGGTTCACACTCCAGTTCTGATTGTCAATCGGGAAACACGCTTGTCTATGAGCAGGTTCCTGATAACAATTTTGACTACAACACATGTGACTCACAGCCACATCGGTTTTACTGTTGTGAGTATTGTGGAGGTCCTCACTTTAGCTCTGATTGTCAAACAAGGAATCCATTTCCTTGTAACAATTACGACTCTTCGTATCATGACCAACCTCTACAGTACCAAATGAATCAGGTACCACCTCAGCCTGATCCACTTCCTCAAAATCTTCTCCTTGATCTTTTGGATTTAGTGAAAGATTT
Organism: Chrysanthemum seticuspe; assembly: GCA_019973895.1. Lineage (NCBI taxonomy): Eukaryota > Viridiplantae > Streptophyta > Magnoliopsida > Asterales > Asteraceae > Chrysanthemum > Chrysanthemum seticuspe. The sequence goes on along the minus strand of BPTQ01004326.1, from coordinate 5,403 downwards.
GAAGGAATGTAAACATCCCCAAGATAATCCAAAATCCATGGAAGAATTGTTAGCTGAAGAACAGGCTGCTAAATTAGATTCCCAGATTGCCAGTGAAAACTCTATTAGGGAATTAATTAAAATATAAAAAGCAGCCAGATCTAGCTCTCGATTTCGTTTCATTCCTGATGACAGTGATGATGAGGATACACTTGATATCCTTCAATTCTATAAAAATTCATCAAGTTCATCAGATGATATCCCAGCAGTTGAGATTCATTCTCAAACAACTACTATCACACCCGAAGCTCCCACTCACTCTCTGAACATGGGGGACGAGCATCTTGACACTGTTCCTGAAAAGGAATCGGACGAATTCATAAAGTCTAGTGTTGAGAACCTTGTCCCAATCCCGAGAGAGTCACAAGGAACTTTTGACCATATGTGTGATTCTCTTTCCCCTCTTGAGTGTTCAAATGATCATTTGGAAACTTTCTCCGATTTTAGCGACGATTGTGCTTCCTTTGGAAACATCGAGTACGTTGAGGCATCACTTCCACAATCTGATGCTGATCCCCTTCTTGAGGAGTTCTCCGGTGAACTCACTCACACCAATCCACTCTTTGATTTCGAAGCCGATCTGGGAGAGACTGAAAGTCTCCTTGATAATGATCGTTCACTCACTTCTTATCCCAACAATCCAAATGAGAATGTTGATCACTTTGTTCCCGAAACATTCAAAGCTACTTTCACTAATCCTCTATTTGAATTCGACTCTGAATTCACTTCAATTGCTGAGAATCCACTCTTTGATACTCAGATTGAGGATAGTGATGAGCCCACAATGGAACAAGAGTTCACAATTTCACTTCATGTGAATGATTCTCTTCATGGAGAGTTCTCCGGTGAACTCTCTCATGACATATCTCCTCCGGAACATGATCATTTCTATTTTGATCTTGAGGATGATATTAGCTCGGAGGAAGGTGTACTCTATCGTATGAGTTTGCTTATTGATGATACTACCTTCACCCTTCCTCCCGATACGTCTACATTTGAGGATGAAGAATGGATCTTGATTGTTATCAAAATCTTTCTTCCTTTCCTCAAATATCTTGTGATTTCTCTTCATCTTCACTCCTTCGGGAATGAAAACACTATCTTTGACCCCGGCATTTTCATTTATCATTTTTGAGCCGGTTCTATGTATATCTCATCGGTGTGGAACTTTCACGCGCTTCAAATGTTGTCCAAACATCTTGAATGAAAGTCCGATGGAGATTGTTTCTTCCACTTTGCTTCCCCATGAACCAATGAATTCGGGGTCGAGTCAAGCTAGCGACTCGGTAATCAAAAACAGTAGCTTAACATGGGTTTTCACCCATGTGTACCACCCTAGTGTGGGGGAGTTGCCCCACATGTTATATATATATAAGTTTCAAAAAAAAAAAAAAAAAAAAAAAAAAAAAAATCCTTTCTAAATAATGGCCGTAGTATTTCCCTTTTACGTTCTTTGTTTTGGCATAACCGCCGGTACTTTGAATATTGAGGGCAATATTCATTTCTAAGTGTGGGGGGGAATTCTCACGAATTTCATATATTATCTACTCAATTCCCCCGTTTTTTGCCAAATTTTTTTTTTGGAGTAAGTGTTTTTACACTTACTCAATTGGTTATCAATCCGCCTTGTCTAATAAACTAAAGGATTGGCTAATCCAGGAGCAAACGGCTCTTGGTAAAGATATATCAAATCCGTTTACGGCTTGCAATTTGCCCAAAATTGTATGGTATTCAGCTCACCATATCCTTAAAAATAAAGAGTTGGCTAGCCCGCAAGTTTATAGCTTGGGGTAAAGGCAGTGGAAAATCCATAATTGGTAATCGACTCACCAAAGATAATATTGATAATTTATCTAAGAGTTGGCTATTCCAGAAGGGTACGGCTTCTGGTAAAGACAAAATCAAATCCGTTGAAAGCTGGTGGTTTGCTCAAAATCACATGGTTATCAGTGTACCATGGTTCTTACTTGAACTGAAACATTTGGCTACTCCAGAAGTAATGGCTTTTGGTAAAGAGATTCAAATCCATTAAGTTTTTCTCAAAAGATTGCTAGGGACTAGCAATAGTTTAGTGTGGGGGATTGATGAGTGTGTAAATACTCATCATTTTTGGGTCAATCTGAACTGCAAAACGTCTAAAAATGCTCAGAAATGCATCAAAATACTGAAAATATTCCAAAATTGCATTTTATATGTTTCAGATGCAAAATGTTTAAAATTAGATGAAAAATGAGCAAAGTTTGCAAAATTGGCAGTTTCAGTCCCCCAAGTTTCTAAAATTGTCAAAAATAGTCCCTGAGTCCTAATTTCAAAAGAAAAATCACCAAAGGTCCTTTTTAAATCATAACTTGTCAAAATTAGTCCTTTGGTGAAAAATGTAAAAAGTTTGAGAAAATTGCAAAAGTGGTCCTTCAAGTTTGAAATTTGGCAGAAATGGCCCCTGGAAATTGGAGAATGGCAAGTTTGGTCCTTGTATTTTGTGAGATTGTCACTTTTGGTCCCTTGAAACCTCTTTGATGAATTGGCAGCCAAGGTCCTTGCAATTTCAGAATTTACACATATGGTCCCTATCATATTAAACCTATTAAACCTTTTGGCCTTGTCATTTAGCCATTTTGGACCCTGCCTAACCATGTGACCCCCCTGTCATAATGAGTTTTGACCCCCTTGATATAATATCTGGTCAAATCCCACAGGTCAAACCAACACCTTTGGCGCCAAACTGCTTCTCCCACCTGCTTCTGCCAAAAGAGACTGCAACACTCAAACAAACCCATCTTTCCAGCTCACTAATCCACTCCCATGTTCCCCCTCCTCATCATCATACCTACCTTCCCCCCCTAGTTGCTAGTCTCAATCACAACAGGTTAAAACTCATTTCCCGCCAAAATGCATCTATGGCCAAAAATCACTTGGGTAATCCAATGGTTGTAAACAGAGGTGGGATTATCTCAAGAGAGGAGAGAGAAGCAAGCTTTGGTATAAAAAGGAAGGAAGAGAGAAGGAGAAAGTAGTAGTTAGTTCTATATTTTTCTTTAGTGTCGTTTTTTTAATAAAATGTCTTAGTTTGATTCAAAATATTGTATTTTCAGTTTCTTTGTATCACATTTTAGTTAAATTATCAGTGTAATGTGTTTGTGATTATCTATCTAAGTTTCCATATTTGTCTCAAAATTTTATGTCCACTGTTGAACTTTTCAGTCTCAAATTCTATTGTCCAAGATTGTTAAAGACTTATTTTAAGCTTCATTAAGTTTATTTAAGCCATTCAAAGCTTTTTGCAAGCTTAAGTATCAGTTTCAAGTAAATTTGGTTAATGGTCAATGAAAGTCAAAATGGGTAAAAAGTGAAGAAGGAAATGGATATTGGTGTTGCAGACCTTTTATTTAGGTTGGATTAGACTAGCATAGAGTAGGTTTGGGTTTGGTTTAGCCTGCATACAGCTGGACCTCCTGTGAGTAAAGTTTCTCAGTTTCAAATTTTCAAGTCCATTTTGCATTTTAGTTTGTTATTGATTCTATGGTCACCTGTTGATTAGAGCATCTCATTTAGGATTATTTTGGTCATATAAATTTAGATTAAGTGTTAGTTTAGTTTGATTATGTAGATTTGCTGTTTATAGTTGCATATCAGTCTTTACAGGACTGTTTGGATTAGTGTCTAAACTGTGCTAAAGGTTTAAGTGTTAGAGTAAATCAGTTGCCTCATGCTTATCATAGTTAATTACATTCATATCTGTCCTTATTTTACCTCTTTTTCCAGTCTAAGTCAAAATTCCAAATAATCTGTCTTAATGCTTGTCTGTTGAGTTTTTTTACAAGATCAAAGGATCATTTTGTGTTTAAAATCCATAAAGTTAGGTTACAGTAGCTTCATTTCATCAAGATAGATCATTTTCAATCCATTAATCTAGGTCCAAAGTTCATAATAGTCAACATTCCCTTTCTGTCTCAAAAAGTCAATTTGCATAAAATCTGTTTTGAGCCCATCTAGTAGGAATTTTCATGAGCTTATCTTTGGGCCAATTTCAGTGATTCTTGTTGTTTTAAAATATTCCCCTGGTCTATTTTATCATGCCCATTTTAGTATATTTTTGCAATTTCTTCTATAAGCTCAAAAGAGCTTGTGAATGAGAGCTTAAGTGCCCTGTGCAGGGCACTGTTGCCTGCACAGGGCTTGTTCAGATTTTGTAGCTTCTGCATAGAGCTCATCATGGCTCCCCTAGGTCTGTAAATTGGTTTACAAGCTCTCAACCAGGTCTACTACTAGTTCCAATTTGTGGTTTGCAGTTTTAGCTTATAGTGTGGCTTATTTTTAAGCTCAAAGTTGCCCCCAGAACCTGATTTTAGCCAAAAGCTAATAACATCAAATCAGTGTAAACTTGCAATTCAGTGGTTTGGAGTTGTTGATTCTAGTTCATTTTGAGTTATCTTAGCTTATTATAGCCCTTGTAATCAGTTGGTGCCTTTTGGTGAGCTTTTGGCTTATCCAAGTGCTTATTTATAAGCACTTGGCACATCAGTTTCATATTCCTCCTAATAAGCACCTGTTTTTCCATTTTTCTTATATTCCTAATATTGTTTTAGACTTTTATTGAAATTTTCAGATTTTTCCAAGCTTGTTTGCTATTTTTCTTAATTTAAACTAGTTTTTAAGCATTTTTTATTAGCTTTAAATACAAATAATTAGGAAAAGCTTCAAAAAAATAATTTTTATATTTTCTTAAGTTTAGATAAATATAAAAAGCCAAAAAAGTATTTTTCCATATTTTTCTTAGTTAAATTTGTATTTTTAAATAATTTAATTAGTTTTAAATAGTTTAAAATTCCTAGAAAATAGAAAAATAATCAGAAAAATACAAAAATAGTTTTGAAAATTCTAGTTTGTTATTTTAGACTTTTCTAAGTCTTAATTTTATTTTTCTAGCCTTATTTCCTATTTTCTTGTATGTTAGATAATTATTAAATAGTAAAAAAATAGTTTTTAATTAATAATAATTAGATAATTAGTTATAAAAATAATTTTCTTTTACTACAAATTTTGTTTTATCATTAGGTTTGTAAAAATGTCATTTTCATATTTTTAGGATTTATATTGTGTAAATTTCACGTTTTGTACGTCGCGTAGTTTTATTTTAAACGTAAGTTTTAAGTGTTAAGTTTTAAACGTTCATCAATTTTAAAAATAGTGATAGCGTTTATTTAATATGTTTTATCTTTTTAATTTCCTTTAATTTGCATTTAAGCCATTTTAATTTGTTGGCTTTTTCCGTAGTTAATATCATATTCAAATCTCCTTTTCCGTTCAAATCTCGCGATCACTATACGTTTGATAATCCATTGCACAGCTCGCTGGGACATAACG
>BPTQ01004310.1:0-14649 GCA_019973895.1 Chrysanthemum seticuspe | reverse complement strand
TCCGGAAATGATTGAGATCACTAATGAGAAAGTAGCTGTTGCTAGAGAGAAGTTAAAGGAGGCTAGGTCTCGTCAGAAAAGTTATGCCGATAAGCATCGTCGTGATTTAGAATTTCGTGTTGGTGATCGGGTATTTTTGAAAGTCTCGCCGTTTAGAGGTGTGAAACGTTTTGGAATCAAGGGCAAGCTTAGTCCTCGATTCATCGGTCCGTTTGAAATTCTGGAACGTATAGGAGAAGTTTCGTATCGATTAGCACTTCCGCCTCAGTTATCGCATGTTCATGATGTGTTCCATGTATCTCTCCTTAGAGGATACAATTATCATCCATTACACGTTGCTTCGTATCCGTTTGATCAGATTCGATCCGATATGTCTTTGCCTGAAGAGCCAGAAGCTATTTTGGAAAGACAAGAAAGAGTCATGAGAAGTAAAGTTATTCCGTTCGTTAAGATTCTTTGGAAAAATCACCCAGAGCGTGAGGCTACTTGGGAGACCGAAGAGTCGATGCGAGCTAGTTATCCTCATTTCTTTGAATAGTTCGGTATGTTCTCATTTCGTTATCGTTTTCGTTTCCGTTTCATTTCAATTTTCGAGGACGAAAATTTTTTTTAGAGGGGAAGAGTTGTAAAACCCGAAAAATCTAAAACCTACATAAAGACTAAAATACCCTTGGAGCCAAGAATAATAAAATACGTAAAACACGTTTATAATAAAGTACGAAATTAAAAACCTAATAAATAAAACTTAACAAATATAATTTCGTGGAACGACTTTGGTACGACGAAGGATATAAATGTTTCGCTAAGAAGTTGGGCCGTTTGTTTGTTTATGGGACTCGTGTTGGATCGATATACTTTAATCAAACTAAACTAGCTTGTTAAGGTTTAATAACCTCGGATAAATCCTAAGTTATTAACAAAGAAACACTGAGCAATCTTTATTAAGTACGCGGAATTTACTTAACAAAGCTAAAAAGAAACTTTATTAATAAAACTCTAAATCTGCTTATTATGCAGATACTCTAATACAACTCTAAGATATTCGAACTTTTCTCTAAACTCTTAATTCGTAAACTCTAAAACTCTTTTTCTGAAATCGTTCATCTAATGCCAATCTAGGAGTCCTTTTATAGGCTCAAGGATATCCTAGTCAGTTTACAATTGATAACCTTGTACGACAAGTAATCTAAACATGGAATACAATACTTTCCATAAACGAATATAACAGTTCTTCTAATCTAGCAGTACTTTGACTTTATCTGCAGTACTTTGACTTTGTCTTTAGCAGTACTTTGACTGTTTAACTTCTTCCAGTACTTTGCAGCTTACAGTACTTCCATATCTTCAGTACTTTGATATCTTCAGCACTTTCATATCCCAACAATCCTCCCCTAACTTGAATTCTACTTGCTTGACTTCAAGTTCCTTTGTGAATATATCGTTAACAGCTTCATCTTTAAAATGGATTGTTCTTTAGTCTTTAGATTATATCTCTGTAGAATCTGTGCTTTTATCAAAGTATCTCTTAGAATTGTTTTCTTCACAGCAGCATTTAGCAATCTCCATCTTTTCAGCAACACAGAAACATATGACAATGTGTACAATAATTCAGTTTAAGTTGCATACTATTCTCATCACATCTAAGTGAATCATTGAAAATTCAATGGATTTAGAACTCTTTACCAAAGCCATTATCTTTGGAGTAGCCAAATGTTTTGGTGTGTAAGACCATGGTACATTGATAACCATATGATTTTTAGCAAACCATCAGCTATCAACAGATTTGTTTTGTCTTTACCAAAAGCTGTACCCTTCTGGACTAGTTAGTTCTTTTATCTAATGGTGAACTAATTACCAATAATGGTTTTTCCACTGCCTTTACCACAAGCCATTTCTTGTGGGCTAGCCAACTCTTCACATTACTGATATGGTGAGTTGATGACCATCCAACTTATTAGCAAGTTGTCAACTAAAAACGGATTTGATATATCTTTACCAGAGCCGTTTGCTCATGGATTAGTCAATCCTTTTGTAACCATGGTGGATTGATAACCTATTGATGTTATCATCACAAAAACCATTTATTCAACCTTTATTTCAGAAAATATTTATTATTTAGCAAAAGGTTGCTTCTAAAATTCTTTTAACTGGTTTTAATGCAGCAAACAGTACTTTGATGAAAGTACTGTCTGACTAGCAGTACTTTGAATAAAAGTACTGATATATCAAAAAGTATATATTCAAATAGACTTCATACCAGTTAAAGATCATCCTCAGCAATAGTAGTCCAGTCTATAAGCAAATTGATAACCATGCAAGCAATATCATCAGCCTCTTCTACTTCCAATCCATGCTCAAGCATTCTTCTCATGAGATCAACTGTAAGAGGGTATCTTCTTTCTGCAAACATGTGAATCAATATACCATTTTCCAGTTCCAAGACATGAACTCCAGATTCTCCAAAGAATCTCCAGCAAACTATCTCCCAGTTTTCTTGATCCTTCCAAATATCATCAGTACTCATTTCATCAGTTTCCCACATGGTTATGAGATCCCCTTGTAAAACCAATCCAATCCCTTCTAATGGATTATCTTCAAAATAAGTCTTCACAGCATGATATAAGTAGAATAGATCTACTCTGTCTATTATATGCAGCAAATCCCATAGCCTTTTAAAAACTCTGAAACTTTTATCTTCTTTGTGAAAAACCATGTAATCTCCATTCTTAGATTTCTCAACTTTGAAAGCACTGATCTTTGATCTGTTCATCTTCATGTCATTATCTTCATCTGTATAATCAAAATCTACCACTCTGAGATAATTCTTCAATTCATCACTAGTCTCAGATCTTAATTCAACCTTCTCTTTCTTTGAAAACTGAACATCTGTATCTTCAGTTATTCTTTTCCTCTTTAAGCTTTTCTTCCTTTCAGCTTCAGTCCAAAAAACTTCATCTCTAAAGTCTTTGATGCCTGCAACATCTTTCTTATAAGCTTCTCTCTCAGCATCATATAACCTCTTCATATCCACATAATTTAGCTTCTGTAATCCTTTAAATCCTCTGCTTTTAAGATATGCCATCATTGCATTCCTTTCTTTAGCTAAATTAGGTCTTCTTGTCATGAATCTAACAGGTGTTGGAGACTGTAAAGGTTCAGCAGCTTCAGCATCCAATTCATCTTGTACTTTTTGAGCTGCTTCTCTATTTAGAGCTTCTTGAGCTTCTTGCTCTTTTCTATCTTTTGCATTTAATTCTTCTTGAACTTTTCTAGCTACAGCTTCATTCCTTGCAACTTCAAATGCTCTAAGTTCTGCCAAAGTAAGCTTCTTTTTCTTAACTTCAACCAAAACACCTTTTCCCTTGTCTTTTGGATCAATTGCAGGTTGATCAGTCTTTGGTTGTTCTTCTTGTTGTGCTTCTCTAATAGTAACACCTCCTCTTGGTTGTGACAGATCAAGAATTGTAGCAACTAACTCATCATCACTTGGTGAATGTATGGGTTTAAATCTAGGTTCCTCCTCTTCCTCTATAACAACTGTAGAAGGACCAGCTTCTTCTTCAAAATTCAAAACCCTTGGAGTTATTACTTCTTGTCTGATAGTTTCATGAAAAGCAGTACTTTCATGTTCAGTACCTTGATCTTCAATAATTAGTTCTTCAGTACTTTGAGGTTTAGTATTTTCTTCAGAACTTTCAATATGAACCAATTCTTCAGTACTTTGAGATCCACTCTCCTTGTTATCATCTTTCTTCTTATCATGTTCTTTCTCCTTATCATCTTCTTTCTCCTTATCATCTTCTTTATCATCTTCTTTCAATTTCTGTTCTTTAAATTTCCTCCCCAAATGGACAGAAGATGATTGAGGAACCTTCTTTCGTTGTAATTCCTTACGAAGTGCTTTTCGACGTTTGTTCTCCTCCTTAACCCATAAATTGAAGCCTTGAATATAGGGTTTAACAAAATTTCTCAACCAGAAGTAATTTCGCTTTAACTTTCTAATAGTTTTAGCTTGTCGCTCAACAGTCTTGTTCAACCTAGCAAGCGCCTTTGTCAAAGCATAGTTGTCCATAGTTAGACCTTCACGAGGTATAGAATGAGCATCACCTTGAACTTGCGAATGTTCCTCTGAACCAGAAACAAATGGATGAGGAGATGGAGTAGGTGTTCTCTCAATCTCTGCTTGAACCTCAGGACCTGAAGAATCATCACCGTGTAAGGAAGCAGTACCTTCACGAGAAGCAGTACTTGCAGATGCAGTACCCTGTGAAGCAGTACTTTGTGAAGCAGTACCCTGTGCAGATGCAGTACCTTCACTGTCTTCATTCTCTTCAGCACGTACAGCTTGAACAACTTCCATCATAGAAGTAGTTAAAGGAATATCTCCACCTCTGAACAAATCACTGCGCCTAGCCATGAACGTATAAATTTTGGCTTGTTGCACAATAACAGGTAGTAAAGCAGTAGGTTTAGGAACATCAGCCAATTGTTTATTCAAGAAAACCTGTATGAACCTTGGATACATCAACCAAGTAGCCCCAGATGATATATGTGATAACATTCCATCCAAAATTAGCCGTGAAAAGTTAAAGACCCTGCCTGTAGCTAAACCAACTACTGCAGATGCAATGTTTGACCCAAACTGCTCCCAAGAAGTACTTTTAGAACTTATGCAATGTAGTAAAACATGAATCAAAAACTTCCATTGAGGACAGAATAAAGCCTTCTTAAAAGTTTGTTCAGTCAAAGAACCTTCATAACCAAAATTCCTAAAAGAATCCCAAATCAGTTGCTTATCAAATCTAATAGCCCCATCTTCATCAGCAAATAATAAATCTTCTCGAATGGAGGCTTCTGTGATCTTGATAGTACGTCCAGCAACAGTTGATCTAATATAATATTCATCCTCCTCCATATTGTCTCTAGCATTAGCCCAAAATTCATTAATCCATGGTTCAATTATATCCGGCTCCACTAAAAGAGCATAACTAAGAGGCGACCCAGTAAGATAATCAATAATATCATAAAACGCCACATTTGCTTCAGTCTTATTCAAATTAGCCACCATATTGTGCTTCGAAACAGTTAAACGATTCACCATTGTTGAAAGAATAAGCACAATAGAAAGATTGTAAAGAGATGGTAATTGGGAGATAAATATGGAAAAGATGTGAAATAAGAATATGAGAGGGAAATTCGGAAAGAAGTTATTTATAGGTGAGATTTGAAAAATCACAACCTAAATAACAAAGTTACCGTTATTACCAATTACCCTTCAATATTACCGTTGGAACAGTACTTTAATACGACAAACAGTACTTTCCACATAAGCAGTACTTTCCCAAGCAGTACTTTCCCAAGCAGTACTTTCAGGAAATACAGTACTTTGCCAAAAACCTTCATATACACTAAGTATAAACTAACATCCTCCCCTCAAGCAATACACAGGACTATATCCACCATCTTATATTCCTCCCCTTAAACATAGCTTAGTAGTTAATCATTCCAATGCTCACGACCAAGTGATTGAATCGTGACACATCAAAACCTTTGGTGAGTAAATCAGCTACATTATCATCTGTGTGAACTTTAACCACATTAATGAGCCTATGCTCATAACAGTCTCTGATAAAATGATGCCTAATCTGTATATGCTTTGTCTTGGAGTGATACACAGGATTCTTCACAATGCAAATGGTACTCTCATTATCAATATTGATAGGAGTATTCTTGAAGTTGAACCCATAATCCAAGAGTTGATTCTGCATCCATAAAACTTGACCACAACAACTTGCAGCAGCTACATATTCAGCTTCAGTAGATGATGTTGCTGCAATTGTCTGTTTCTTGCATTGCCATGAGACTAACCTTCTTCCAAGATATTGGCATCCACCAGTTGTGGATCTTCTATCATAATTATCTCCTGCATAGTCACTATCTGAAAAAGCTTCTAAGTGAAAAGGTGACTCTCTAGGATACCACAACCCCAACTTAGGTTGTTGTTTCAAATAACAGAATATTCTCTTGACAGCATTCAAGTGAGAGATCTTTGGTGAAACTTGATATCTAGCACATAAACACACTGCAAACATAATATCAGGCCTTGATGCAGTAAGATACATAAGAGAGCCAATCATAGATCTGTATAACTTGACTTCAACAGGCTGACCATCTTCATCTTTTCCCAATGAATTGATAGATTTAATCGGTGTAGTAACAGCCTTCATATCATCAAAATTAAATTTCTTAAGTATGTCTGTAACATACTTGTCTTGGCTAATAAAAATCCCTTCCTTGGACTGCTTAACCTGAAGTCCTAAAAAGAATGTTAACTCTCCCATTGAACTCATTTGAAATTCCTTCTGCATCAGCTGCTCAAACTCCTTAACCATGGACTGTCTGGTAGCTCCAAAGATAATATCATCAACATACACCTGTACTAACATGATATCTTTCTTATCTCTCTTGATAAACAAAGTCTTGTCAATGGCTCCCCTCCTGTATCCATGTTTCAATAAGAATGTAGAGAGCCTCTCATACCAAGCTCTAGGTGCCTGATGAAGACCATATAAAGCCTTCACTACCTTATAAACTTTGTTAGGATGCTTAGGATCTTCAAAACCTGGAGGTTGTTTCACATACACCTCTTCTGTAATAGTGCCATATAGAAATGCACTCTTGACATCCATCTGGTATACCTGAAAACCCATATAAGAAGCAAAAGCAAGAAAGATTCTAATAGCTTCAATCCTTGCCACAGGAGCAAATACCTCATCATAATCTACCCCTTCTTCCTGTCTATAACCCTGAGCAACTAACCTTGCCTTGTTCTTGATAACATTGCCTCTTTCATCTCTTTTAACTCTAAAGACCCATCTTGTTCCAATAACTCTCTTCCCATCTGGAAGATCACATAAAACCCAGACCTCTTGAAGTTTAAATTGAAGAAGTTCTTCCTGCATAGCTTCAACCCAACTTTCTTTAGTCAAAGCTTGAGCAATGTTCTTGGGTTCTTCTTGAGAGATAAAACAGGTGAATAAGCAAGTTTGATGATCCTTATGATTTAGCCTGTTTTGTTTATACACAAAGCTAAGTAAAGCATTATGAGGTTTTGTGAAACCCTTAGCTTTGTGTCTTGTCATAACTCCAGAAGTAGAAGGACCAATGATTTGATCTGTTGGATGATTCTTATGAATGCGTAAGATTGGAGACTGTGGAACTTCATATGTATCATCTAAGTTAGTATAATCAGCACCTTCATTGGAATTTGTGAAAATACCTTCATCTTCAAGCTCATCATCAGTTTCTTCTGGCTCAGGCATGGTTGGATCATCCAAATCATCTAAAGTACTGTCAACAGGTGCATCAGTACTTTGGTTGAAAGTACTGTCCAAAGTACTGGAAGAGAACTCTGCAGTCTTGTTCTTCTTCTTTGCCTCTTCATAAGCTTTCCTTTGTTCATCTGTGTAAGAATGTGCTAAAACATCTTAAAGAAGCATCTGATTAAGTTCCTCTTGAATAGATTGATCCTCAGCAGATAATGAGGATTGTGGTGCATCAGTACTTTGTTTTGGAGAAACAGTACTTTTCTTAGGAATATCAGTACTTTGGTTTGAACTCATAGGATCTTTATCAGGAATAGCATCAGGTCTAAGATGAATATCATGAACAACATATTGAATATCTTCCTCATTATGCAAAGGTTGATTTTCCTCTCTAACAGGTACATAATTCATTGAAGGAGATAAAATCTCAAGATCAAACATCCAATCAGGACCCTTCCCTTTCTCATTGTCTTGATCTTCTAAGAACTCAACATGAAGACAGTCTTGAATCTTCTTAGTAACTCTGTTGTAGACTCTAAATCCTTTACTGTTAGTACAATATCCCAATAAGTAACCTTCTTCAGACTTGCCATCAAACTTCCCCAAATTATCAATAGTGTTTAAAATAGTAAGAGGGCATCCAAAAGGCTTCATAAAACGAATGTTGGGTTTATTGCCCATCAGCAATTCATAGGGTGTCTTCATCTGAGGTTTAGTGACAGAGACCCTGTTAAGTACATAGCATGCAGTACTTACAGCTTCTGCCCAAAATTGAATAGGGAGATGAGAATCAGCTAACATGGTCCTTGCAGCTTCAATCAAAGTTCTATTTTTCCTCTCTGCAACACCATTTTGCTGAGGAGTCCTAGCAATACTAAACTCCCTTTTTATACCTTTATTTGCACAAAAATCATCCATAGGCTTGTTCTTGAATTCAGTTCCATTGTCACATCTAATACCTCTAACCTTGAGTCTTAACTGATTTTCAAGTGCTATTATAAGAGTTTGAATAGCATCAAAGGTATCATCCTTAAATCCCAAAAAGAAAACCCAACTGAATCTACTACAATCATCAGTAACAACCAAACAGTACTTCTTTTTATTTAAACTTGCCACAGAGACAGGTCCAAATAAATCCATGTGTAATAGCTCCAATGGTTCTCTAATATTCCTTTCATCAAGCTTCTTGCAAGAAGCTTTGTGTTGTTTACCCTTCTTGCATGCCAAACATGATTGATCATTCCTGTAAGTCTTTGAAGGTAAACCTCTAACTAAATTGCCTTTGACCAGTTTGTTGATGTTCTTGAAATTCACATGGCCCAATCGTCTATGCCATTGATGTGCCTCTTCAGATGTTGCTTTAGCCACCAAACATGTGGCTCTTCCATACGAATGTAGACTCTTCATGTCTAAACTATACACATCATTTGTCCTTGGTACCCTTAGTACTACCAAGTCTTCATCAACAGGTTTGAAGTCAGAAGAAAGGATAAGACATTCTGTGTCTGTGAACAACACAGGATGCTTTTTATCACAAATTTGAGAGACTGACAACAAGTTGAACTTTAGCTCCTTCACATATCTGACATTCTCAAAATCAATTCTCCCAGCTTTAATTGTTCCTTTCCCTGTAATCCTTCCTCCATTGGGATCATTCCCAAATGCAACTTTTCCTCCACTAATACTTCTAAAATCAGACAGGATCTCTTTATCACCTGTCATACTTCCAGAGCAACCACTATCCACAATAAGATGATCTTTAAGCTCCTCTTCTGGGTTGCCCTGCACATAAAGAAAAGAGTTAGAAACTTTTAGGAACCCAAGCCATTACTGACTTGTGTTCCCCTTGAGAAGTCACAAACTCAAATTCCTTGAGTATGTAGTTCTCACTATCTCTCAGATTATGATCCAAAATTATCTTTTGATGTTTAGCATGTGGATTTTCAAAACTCTCTGGTTTTTCAACATAAATTTCTTTCACCAGATTATTAGCCTTTTCTCTTGATACAAAAACATCTGATTCACTTTTTGTTGAACGTACTGTATGTCTTCCAGCAGTTCTTTCCCTTTTAACCCATTCAGTTTTAACAGGAGGTTCTTGTGATCTAGATCCCCTATATGAACTGTGATAACTTCTAGGTTGATAATGAGGTCTCCTAGAATTTCTATCCCAAGTATGGTTTCAGTACCTTGTCTTTGAGCAGTACTTTGGAAAGTACTGTGAGATACTGAAGTTCTTCTCTGATGTGGGTATCTATGGTCTGGTGTGAAGTTTCTGTGATTAACCCTATTAGAATTAGTCCAAACTGGTTTGTGCTCTCTAGGTCTCTGATTGTTAGACTTATTCCTTGGAAACTTGCTTAGATATTCTGAGTGTCTGTCACAATCTTTGATTAAATGAGTAGGACTATAACACACAAAACACAGTTTTTGACCCATATGACCAAAGTGATTTCTTCTATGTCTATGCCCAAAATTGTTTTGCCTTCTTGAGGACTGATAAAATTTGTTTTGACCAAAATTATCCCAAAAAGGTTTAGCAGTACTGCTTTGAAAAGGTTTTGCAGAAGGTACTGCTTGTTGAGCAGTACTTTGATTAAAAGGTACTGCTGGATTTTGAACATTGTTTTCAACAGATTCTTTGGGTTTCTCAGTTCTAGATTTAGCAATTAGCTTATTCCTGAACTCTAGACTATCTACTCCATAACGAGAAACATCAGGCCTAGAGGGGTGATGACTAATGGGATGGGGAACAGCATGATAACCATTGTCTTTCTTAGGAGGTGGTTCACTTACTGAGCCTTCATTACTAGATGAATCTAAATAGTTAATGAGCTCATCATCACTAGTAGTTATATCCTCAAAATCACCATCATCCTGATCACTAGGTTGATTTTCTTCTTCAGTACTAAAGTCCATTCCAAATCCTAAGCCTGTTCTAATGTAAGCCCTTCTCTGTTTTTCAACATACTGAACATGGGACAGGCCAGACTCTTTCCAAGCATCAAACTTAGCTACCAAATCATCTCTTTCCTTAGTTAATTTCTCAATTTCAGCAATTTTACAGTTTAGTTTTCCATTCACTAAGTTTCAACTGATAATCCTGTTGTTCATATTTTTCAGCCCAAGCCATTTCATTATTTTCATGTGTTATGATTTTAGCTTCTATAGACTCTAAAGTGATTTGATAACCTGCTACCTCAGACCTAGCCCTAATACAATTATCTCTTTCAATCACATAACTGTTAAGCAATTTTTGATAGAATTCATAACAGTTTGAGCATACCTCAGAGATAGGAGACTGAGTTGGTGAAGTAGCCACCATAGCAAGAAGAACAGGATCATCTTCACTTTCTTTGCTCCAATCAAAACCTCCAAAGCCATCATCAGATTCCAAAGCAGCATGTTTAGATTCTTCATCAAAAGCAGTGCTCCAGTCCAATGCTTCCACTGTGTCTTCAACTGCATCTTCCACTGCTACCATACAGTACGTCACTGGTTCATCATCAAACTCTTCACTCCAGTCCACTTCTGATAACTTCTCTTGAGCAACCAACGCCTTTGTTTCAGTTATTGGAATCTCCTTGAGCTCAAGTTTAGGCTTCTCAGATGTTCTGTTTGCTTGATACTTAGCAAACCTGCACTCCCTTGCAAAGTGACCAGTCTTTTGACAATTGAAGCATTCAATTTTAGATTTGTCAAAAGTTATTCCTTGTTTTGGTTTGAAATCAATGTTTTTGCCTGTCTTCTTCATGTACTTTTTGATTCTTGCAGTGATCAAAGCAACTTGCCACCTGATATCAATTTCCTCAAGTGCATCTTCTTCAATCTGTGCTAGATCCTCTTCATAAGTGACAGGTAAGCTTGCTTGTTGTGCAAAGAAGGAGCACACAACTTCATCTGAGTTCAAAGTGGTTGATGGTGGGGCCTGCTGAGTATATGATGGGGGATTATAAACAGCAGTACTTTGAGAAACAGTACTTTGAGGAGAAGCAGTACTTTTGGAAGTACTGCTCTTCTTTTCAGATGATAGAAAAGCAATGCTGTGAGATTTAGAATTTGGTTGACCACTCATCTCATGTTCATACACCTTCAATTGATGATAAAGATCATCAAAGTCCATAACCTCCAATCCTTGTTGTCCTCTGATCATAGTAGCAATCACATGCCATGTAGATGGCAAACTCCTTAGAAACTTCAGATTAGCATCCTCAACTGATACTTCTGCCTTGTATAACTCCAACATGTTGAGGAGATTCTGAAACCTATCATATGCAGCATCAAGACTCTCTCTTTCTCCTACTGTGAATGTTTCAAACTGCTGTTTCAGCAAGTTTCTGTGCATCTTCTTAGAGGCTTCATTCCCTCCAAATCTGGTCTTGAGAGCAGCCCAGAGTTGCTTAGCATCTTTAGCATCGTGAAATTTGAGAAGATGACCATCTGGAATAGCAGACAAGAGAATGTTAAGAGCCTTCTCTTGATTCCTTAGGGTTGCTTGTGGTAAAACTGCTTTTGGTGCTAAAGGTTGTCCAGGAACTTGAACAGGTTCTGGAACAACTTCATTCCCATTTACAATTACATTCCACAGAGCATGATCTGTAATGGCAATATACTGCCTCATCTTCATGCACCAG
Organism: Chrysanthemum seticuspe; assembly: GCA_019973895.1. NCBI lineage: Eukaryota > Viridiplantae > Streptophyta > Magnoliopsida > Asterales > Asteraceae > Chrysanthemum > Chrysanthemum seticuspe. The sequence continues at coordinate 2,690 of BPTQ01004310.1, read as the reverse complement.
AGATCATATTCTCCCTTCTTAATAACTGGAATTCTGAGTGAGGTGATTGAGGGTGGTGGAACAGCTTCAGTCGACATCTTGAATAGTTTAGGGTTTCTTCCTAGTCAGAGTTTCCACACAAGCTCTGATACCACTTGTTGGATCGATATACTTTAATCAAACTAAACTAGCTTGTTAAGGTTTAATAACCTTGGATAAATCCTAAGTTATTAACAAAGAAACACTGAGCAATCTTTATTAAGTACGCGGAATTTACTTAACAAAGCTAAAAAGAAACTTTATTAATAAAACTCTAAATCTGCTTATTATGCAGATACTCTAATACAACTCTAAGATATTCGAACTTTTCTCTAAACTCTTAATTCGTAAACTCTAAAACTCTTTTTCTGAAATCGTTCATCTAATGCCAATCTAGGAGTCCTTTTATAGGCTCAAGGATATCCTAGTCAGTTTACAATTGATAACCTTGTACGACAAGTAATCTAAACATGGAATACAATACTTTCCATAAACGAATATAACAGTTCTTCTAATCTAGCAGTACTTTGACTTTATCTGCAGTACTTTGACTTTGTCTTTAGCAGTACTTTGACTGTTTAACTTCTTCCAGTACTTTGCAGCTTACAGTACTTCCATATCTTCAGTACTTTGATATCTTCAGCACTTTCATATCCCAACAACTCGTGTCTTTTGTTTTTGTTTTGCGCCAAGCCGAAGCCCAAGAGGGATGTTGTGTGTGTTCGTGTGAGCCAAGGAGGGGCCGAAGCCCATGTGGTGTTTGTGTGTGTGTGTTCGGTTGGACCCAAGCCAACCCAAACCCAATCACTTTCCTATTCTAATTCAAATACTACAACTATAAATACATTACATAATCATTAAATTGAAACCCTAGTTTTGCTTTGCCTTTTCTTTTTCTTTTGCTCGGCCGAGAGTTCTCAAACACACCTTGGTGTCGATTTTTCTTATTCAAGTGAAGGTATAACGTTTATTCATCTTCCTTTTAACGTATTATGCATGTATATGTCGAGGTATACTTTGTTTAGCCGTGTTTCTTTTCTTTTTGTTTTGGCCGAGAGGTGGTAACCAAGAGGAACAAGAAACCCTAATTTATTTTAAGCATATAATTAATAAGGAACGTATAAGGTGATAAGTAATATTGAATCGGGTCATGTATATGTTGAGTTGATGTGAGCCGAGACATGCATGAGTTGGACGAGGCATGCATGAGTTTCGAATGGGGTTTAAAACATATTAACTTGTATATGAAACATGTTTAGATGATATAGTTCTTGTGTAAAACATGCTAGCCGAAACCCTAATTGAACCGAATACATATGTACATGAGATTTAGACGTGTAATTAATAAGAAAGGGTACGTAAGCATAAACCCTAGTTTTAATATGTAAAGCGTATGAAGTATACTAAACCCTAATAACTTATGGTCACATGAAATCATAAACGCGCATGATAAAGAGTAAAAGTAAAGGAAGTTATTAATTACGTATTAAGTTAAGTAGCAAGCCATTAAGACGTAACATATAAAGTAAATGCATATTGATGAGATATTAAAGAGTAAGAAACCCTAGAACGTAAATGAGAGTATATTAGGGTTTGAGCTAAATATAGTAAGTGTTATTTCTTGTGTGAGTTATAACTTATAAAACTATTTTCTCATTTAACCTAGACTTTAACAGATGATATAACGAACCCTAATATACAACATTAATTATAAAATATTTAAGACTCATTAATAAATCATAAAAGTATGAAGATCATTAAAGTATGAATACTAAATATTAAAAGATCATTTTGACGATTATGGAATCATTAATAACTTGGACGACGTTAATGTCTATAGGTTCTGTGAAGAGGGAGTAATCCTTTGTTTTCGTCTTTCTGCTTTTCGATCTTTGCGTTGGAATAAGGTACAGATATTCTGACCTTTTCAGTAGAGGTTTCTCTTAATGTTTTTCTTTCGTATTAGGTTTTCCTAAGCCTTTGCTATGAATCCCAAATCTGATTTGTTTGAGCTATTGCTTATCTGAACTTGATTTCTGAATTATGAAACATCTGATTTTGAACTATCTGATATGAAAACTATGATTTTGGAAATATGAATGATTTTCTGATAAATATGATCTGTGTCAGTTATGACATTCTAATTTGACCTAAGATAGTTTGACACCCGAGCCAAATATTTAACTAGTCATGGGGGTTCCATGTCCGTATCAGTGATGCACCTCTGATATGACTCTAGGGCAGTAGAGTGATGTTCTGCCACGTCTCTGGATGGTGAAGCATATTTGTGAATATGTAGGAAGGGGCGTATGGATGCATCCTAGATCTGTTATCTGTTATATGTTATATGTTATCTGATGATTGATGCTGCGTGCGTGCACGTCCTTCATAACTCTGGTAGGTCTCCCCTACAAAAATGTTGCCTTGTGTGAATATGAATGAGATCTGATATAAGTTCTGGGCTCGTAGTAGTTGACTATATACTTCTTTTGAAAACTATGATTTTATGCTTTGAAAATGATAAAGATTTTGTTATTGCTCATTCACTTTATTTCATATCCGTTATCGTTTAGTATTAGCTTTTGCTTTCATATCTGTTCACTGGGCTTTTGAAGCTCAGCCGCACTTTTCTTTTCTTCCGCGGCAGGTATCTAAGCATTGGAAGCTGGGTT
>BPTQ01004278.1:0-27905 GCA_019973895.1 Chrysanthemum seticuspe | reverse complement strand
ATCGTGTACCAAGAGTACCAAACCCACCATTTGATAACCTCATTGAAGCCAAAGTTGTTTACAATCCTTTCACCAATTTACCTTTTCCCATGGCGGACGATCAACCCATGTGGGGAACCAACCGAACCGTAGCACCAACCCCCGAAAGTGCTATTGTTGCTATTAACCTTGGTGACAACTTCACCGTGAAGGGACATCACCTTTATATGATCAAAGACCGACAATTCGATGGCCGTGCGCTGGCCGATCCGCATAAGCACATTGCCGAATTCATCGAAATTTGTGGCATGTTTCGTTATGGCGACACCGATGTCAATGCCATCAAACTCAAACTTTTCCCATCATCACTCGCCGGAGATGCTAAAGTATGGTATAATGAATTAACCCCTGGAATCATCAACACTCGGGAGGAGATGAGGCAAGCTTTTGTGAGCCGATTCTTTCCACCTGCCATGTTTGATCGATTAATGGGAGAAATTCGTGCTTTCAACCAAAACCCAAACGAATCACTTGTCGAAGCTTGGCTTCGAATGAAAGATTTGCTTCGTAGTTGTCATGGACATGGACTATCAAAAGGAACCATTATCCAAATCTTTTACCATGGACTAGATGAAATCTCTCAAGGCATCCTTGATGCTGGAGGAATTTTTCTCTATAAGACTCCCAATGATGCACATCGATTGCTCGAAGATCAAGTACTTCTCAAACTTGATTGGTCCAAAGATTCCAAAACCAAACCTCTCTGAAAAACCGTTGCTTTTGTCGAAAACACTGACGCCTCAAAACTCATGGAGAAGATGGAAGCGTTAACCTCAAAAATCAATTCGCAGTACAAAGATATCAAAGATGAAATGAAGGAAATGCGAGACGGATGCAACAATTGTGGAGGAAATCACCCATCGTCCGAGTGCGACGATAAACCTATGGGTGGACCAAAGGAAGGAGAAGCGAGTTACGCTCAAGGAGGATACCGTGGAGGAGGATATCGTAGTAATTATTACGGTCGAAATTCCGGAAATTGGCAAGATCGCCGACCAAGGGATGACAACCGTGATTCTCAAACACGAACTGACGATCCACCACCACAAAATCCCGATAAAAAGATAGAAGAAACCGAATTCGAGAAAACCATGCGAGAATTCGTGGTTGGTCAAAAATCCGCAAATGATTTTATCAAAAATCAATTTTTCAATCTCGAAGCCAAAGTTGAGCAAGGACAGAAAAATCATCAAGCATCTATCCAAGATCTTGAAAACAAGCTTGGCAGACTTTCTGACCACCATTCCTCTAGACCATCTGGTTCATTGCCAAGTAACACTCAATCCAACCCAAAACCGTCAAATGATAAGACGTACCGTCCACCACAAACAAGAAATGAACATATCAATGCTGTCTTCACAAGAAGTGGTCTCTCGTACGATCCACCACCTAATCCTAATACTCCTGTCACCATTGATAGTGAGGATGAAAACGAGGAACCAAACACAACTCAAACCACCAAAAAGAAAAACATTCCATCCGTTAAGGCGTATACACCAAAAATTCCTTATCCTCAACGCCTAAAGAAGGAAAAGATGGAAGAGCGTTATAAGAAGTTTATCGAAATAATCAAAGAGGTTAGACTCAATGTTCCTCTCATTGATGTTATAGCCGGAATGCCCAATTACGGGAAATTTTTGAAAGAACTTCTTAATAACAAAAGCAAGCTTGAGCAAATATCAGCAGCTTTTCTTAACGAAGAATGCTCAGCTATTGTTCAAAACAAGATCCCACCAAAGCTCGGAGATCCTGGGAGCTTTTTTATTTCATGTACTTTCGGGAATAATGTTAAATGCGATGCTTTGGCCGATCTTGGCGCAAGTATCAATTTGATGCCTTATTCACCCTATTCCAAGTTGTGCAACAACAGCCTGAAACCAACAAAAATGAGCATCCGATTGGCAAATCATTCCTATCAATATCCTGTGGGAATCGCCGAGAATATGCTTTGTGGAAAACTAGAAGGGGGGGGGGGGTTGAATAGTTTTACCAATTTAAAACGTCCTTTTAAATATTTAGATCGACTTATGTCAATCTATTTGGTTGTTTATGTTGGACGTTGATAGATAGATATATAAACATATAATGAAAGATAAAGAGTAAGAAGCACATCACCACGACACAGGTTATTTATAGTGGTTCGGCTACAAGGACACCTTCCTTGCCCTACTCCACTCCCCGAGTCACCTACTCGAGAGTTCGTAAGCACTACACCAACTCCTTATGGCGGAGAAGCCTTCACAACGTCGCTTAACCTTTTTCCGGTACAAAGCTAAATACCGAGTTCTTTCACACCAAGGCGAACCACACCTAACACAACGTCGCCTACCCTTTATACGATGCTAGGCTAACCACCGAGTTCTTTCACACCTTAGGAGAACTAATCCTATCACAACGTCGCCTACCCTTTATTAGGTACTAGGCTAAGCACCTAGTTCCATTATGGAGGAACTACTACCTTTCACGACACAACACCTATTATCAAGGAGATCTACTCCTTGTTATAATATCGTCAAGGATATCACCATCCTTGTGAATAAATAAACACCTATATGTATAACGATGCACCTCATCGATTATACGACCTAAGCATTCTTCCCAAATGCTACTTGATTTGATTTTTCGGCATCCTTCACTAATGCCTTTGACACAACGCTTGGCATCCTTCACTAATGCCTTTAACACAACGCTTGGCATCCTTCACTAATGCCATCGTCTTGACACCTTAAGCATTCTTCACTAATGCTTTGACGCGGATGATGAGCATCTTTCACTAATGCTTTCATCTTGACACTTTCAGCATTCTTCACTAATGCCTTCAACCCAACATCTATGGAGAAAGGAAGAACTATCAACAAGAGAACCTTCGTTGTCTTGATGATGATGAAGCATGGCAATGCATGGACTTGAGCTTGCACGTCTTCAAGATGTGGTGATCTTTCCTTTAAGAGGAATCTACAAGATCACACAAAAACAAAAGAGAAAAGCTACATAGATCTCTTGGATCTGAGGTTAGAGGGTTAGAATACTTGGGGGAAGTATGTGTGTAAAAGGGGTGTGATATAATGAAGAAATGGCTCACTATTTATAGAGGAAAAACCTACTGTTTCCCCAGATCCCACGGATCCCTTCCACTTGGGATCCGGCTAGCACAAAGCTAGGGATCCGTGGTCCGCTCCTCTTTGCCCATGGGTATTTTGGGTTATGGGTCATGGGTCATGGGTCAAAGGATTCGTGTGCTAATTGGAGTTTTTCTTGTTCGGTTCATCCACAAGGATAATTATTTATTGTGTTTTAAACATAAATAATAATTGATTTTGTTATTTTAATTTTTCCTTTTAGTCGAATGTATAAGAAAGATTAAAATGATGTTTTTGGCCTAGTGTTGTTGACGTGGCTTACAACACAAAAAGAGAACCGGTGGTGGCGTTGTGGTGAGGTGGTGGTGGCACGTGAGTGTATACCAAGAGGTGGGGGAGGGTTTTTAGGCGCGTGACCTAGTGGATCGGAAAGAGGGGAGAGTGGGGAGTGTTTTGAGGTGGGTGGTGTAGTGTGGTAGGCGGCGGTGTGGCGGTGGTGGTGGTTTAAGGTGGTCGGCGGCGAGGTTAAAGAGAGAGAGAGAAATGGTGATGATGATGATGTGTGTTTTATGTTTTTGTGTGTGTGTGTGTGGTATATCACCACTTTGGACGATTTGTGTGGTAAGAGAGAGAGAGAAATGCTAGTTGCTAGGGAAATGACGGATATACCCCTTTAAAAACCTTAGTTAACTGACGTTAGTGGGATTTGGTGGGCCCAGTTGGATGGAGGGACGAACGGTGCAACTTTTTTGGTCAAAGGACGAAACCCTGCGGTCAACGTAAACCACAAGGACGAACGGTGTAATTTACTCTTTTATTAATTTTGAGTGGTGTGCAAATAACATGTGAAAACGAACATGAAAAAAAAAGGTTTAGATCCCAGGAAAACAAATTAAGGAGCATCTATTTGGACCGGGTTATGTTATCCCCACCTCTTATGTGATATAAGAGGATGAGGTATGGTGAAGAAGTCAAACCTCTTCACTTGGGCGCCACGGATGCCACATCATTTCAACACACCCACTTAAAAATACCCTTCATTCACAACTAACCTCAACCTTTTCACTTGGGCCTCACCCACCCTCATTTTATTTCTTTTTCATATTTTTCAAATACAATAAAATTCATTTCATTTAAATAAAATTACAATACGAGAAAAAAACAATACTTAAAAAAAATACATTCAAAATTTATATAATAGGCAAATAAATAATCAAATTAAGTATTGAGCCCATTATAATATCGAACCCAAAATAAAAAACTAAAGCCCATTTAGCTTTAACATATACAAACTACCATCTCCAGCAACACATAAGGTTTAATACTTCTTTATCAGCCGCTACAAGCAACTCACCAAAGTAAAAAAATGGTGAAAGACCGCCAAGGTGAACGCGTCTGATTGTATAATTGTGGAACAATTCTCGGTTACAAAAGGTTCAGTTAGGCAACTGTCATTTCATTTTTATTTTGAAATATTACGATTCAAACATTTTTTTCTTTTTTATTTCAAACGGTAAAAACTTAAAGTCTGAAAAAGTCTTTTGTCTTATTCATGTCGAGGAACCAGCGATGGTGAGTTTGGCGAGCTCAACTGGTGTCGTGGCTAACTTTCGGCGGCGCCGAATGTGTGCCACATCAGATTCGGCGAGCTCCAAATCTCACCATACCTCATGCTCTAAGGGGTAAAGTTACAAAAGATTTTTTTTTGTCTCCTAATTTACAGTATAACACAGTTTTTTATCAGTTTTTATTATGTGTTTTCTGTCAGTTTTAAACTTTTAACTTACTAAACTTTATATTTTATGTTCCGTACTTTCAGATTTATATTCTTTCATATAAACAAAATTATATAAAAAAATTAAATAAATAAAAAAATCAAAGAAAGAGGAGGGTGTCATTTATAAAAAGGAGAGGTGGGAGTAACCTCTTTCATTTGTATCGTAACCAACGACGTATTATCATAAGATCTAACTTGGGATATGTGAGAGTGAGACTGATAGGTAAACAAAATGTCTTTTTTAAAAGGGAGGTGATTTGCACACTCCTGAAAAATAGTTGGAACACTCACATTTTGAGTGTTTGGACATTTCTAACCTCACATTATCTTTAGTTTTTTTCGGGAAGGGTATAAATGTCCAAACACTCAAAATTTGAGTGTCCTAATCATTTTTGAGAGTGTGCAAATCACCGCTCTTTTTAAAATGTTGTTATTATAAATATCTTTTTAGCCTACTTTTTACCTTTTCCATCATCTTTCTTTTCTTTACATTACAATACAAATTTTTTATCAGTTTTTATTTTGTATTTTTTCTCATTTTAATACTTTTTACTTGTTAAAATTTATATTTTTTGTTCTGCATTTTTTTACGTAGTTTTACACTAATAAAAAAAATTAAAAACAAAAGGGGATATTAATTGTATTTCTTGAGGGGTCCATATCTAACACTTTTTAAATAAGAGGTTGTGGCCTGTGGGTTCACACATCAACAAAATAGGATTCACACGCCCCTACTATTTAAAAGAGTAAAATACACCGTTGATCTTTGAACTTGGCAAAAAACATCATGTTGGGACAAACCTTGGCTTTTACGTCGCTGGGAGTCCAAACTCCAGGGTTTTTGTGTCAATGAGGTCTCTTGACCCGTTTTTTCTTGGTCAATGTCCGTTTTGCGTTATACTTTCGAGGGCATAATAGACAAATCACATTTTTGAATTAAATGTAACCCATGCGAACCCAACAGTCAACGTTAGAGACCAACTGTGAAATAATTAATTTATTACTATATAACTTGACCGTATCTTCCCTGATACGTTATTTATTTTTGCGTGCGGACCAATAAACTCACCCACCAAACCCATATCCACACCATAATAACCCAAACCCTTATCCATACCATCACCTCAAAAACCCTACAATCAAAAACCAAATCCAAACCCTCATTGTGAGAACTCAAAATCGAACAATACCATGTCGTTTGGAGCTAATGTGATCACTAATATGCCAGTTTATATTAGCAACATGCCAAATAATGTGATCACTAATATTTTGAATCGTTCGCCAATAAAAGATGCGGTGGAGACCGATATCTTAGCGAGAAACTAGAGGTATAAGTGGATTTTGCTCATCGATCTCATAGTTGATGAAGATTTCTTTGTTATTTACCAATAAGTTTGATGGGAAGCATATAACTAGACTTTTACTTCAGCTTAAAGGTCCCATAAGAAGGTTTGTCTTCTCCATAGAGCTCAAAATGTTGTATGGACAAGAAGGCGTGAATTATGAAGAGATTCAGCATTGGCTTTTGTTTTTGTCTTGGGAAGAAATTGAGGAGCACACAATTAGAAACTGGTATGGTGAACCACTACGTTGCCAACCCAACTTTACTCTCGTATGGAGTTGAAACATCTGGAACTTCATTATTGTACTTTTCTTAATTTGGTATGTTTTTGTAGTTTTCCAAATCTGTTGAGCTTAGAATTGTGTTATGTAGCTTTTCAAAGCGGGACATTTTGGGAGTTTATTGCTCGTTGTCCCTTACTTGAGTTAATGAAAATTAACCTTGCTACTACAAACGAGACGAGACTCATGGAAATTGCAAAACTTAGAAATATCAACAAGTTATATTTGTTGATAACGCTACACGCGTCGTTCGGGGTCAAGGGAACTTCCTTTTCGTCGAGCAAGTTTTTCAACACCCTAGGCAGTGAACCTAATCGTTGTAGTGTAGTATTAGGGTAAGCCACGGGAATTGATATTGTTCTCTAGGGGAATAGGAATGCTAGTGAGAAATTACTACGCTAAGGTTTGGGTTGAGGAAGATTATTTTTTATCTTTTTATGTTTTTTAGGAAATGGAACGGTACGAATCTCGGGGTTTGGATTTGGGGGTTGGTATTTCTACCGATTACTCTACTTATCTAATTATCTAATCTAGTGGTGTATGTAGTCTATGTCTAATTATTGTGTGCTCGTATGATGATTTAAAGATGTGTTTACTTAGGTTTTATTACTCCTTAATTATCTCCTATTGATGGTTGAATTGTCACGTCCTTATTCTTAATCGCGTTGTGTGTCTAAGGTCGTAGGGTATGCGTTTATCCCTAACTCTTTGAAGCTACCAAAGGTTATCGCCTACAAAATCTCTAGGATTTATAAACTTAACGCTAAGGTACTCTTCGGATGGTTTAGCCTACAATGACTCTAGGTACTTGATAACGCTCAGATTGTGCATGCTTTTAGTAGCGTTATGTGTACTTTTATATCTGTTATTTGGTTATATTTGCGTGATTATAGTACTTAAACGCATCAAAAGATGTTTGTCTAGTGTTTATAACCAAGTGCAGGGAAACGGAGGAAAATAAAGAAATGTTCAGCTAAACGAAGATTCCCGTTTCAGTAATACTAAATCAGTATCTCAAGGACTTTTGAAGACCTTAGTGATTGAAGAACCAAGTTCTACAAGACATAGTAAAGAAAAGATCAATTTTCCGTATCTCAGAAGATCCAACCGGATCCGGTTACAACCATAACCGGATCGGTTGGAAAACAGCCAGAATCAATGTTTTGACCATCGCCAGCCGATCGGTCGCAACCCGCAACCGGATCGGTTGGCTAGTTGTTATTGAAGACCAGCCGGATCGGTTGGTCGTATGACCGATCCGGTTGGAGAAACTGCAGTTGCCAAATCTTCATCACTAAGCTTCTCCTTTGCATCCAAACGATTATAGGTCCTTCTCTTGGTGTATTCTAGTCCCTTCCTTACTCCTTGGAGGCCAAGTTCAGCATTTAATACCCTAGGCCTTGGAATTAGTATAAATAGAGGCTAATTGTGAGCATATAAAACACAACCTAATATACAAATCTCTCTACTCATCAAACAAAGCCTTAAGCTCTCAAAATTCGTCCTTAGAAGTCCAGAGAAGTTTGGAGTTCCAGAAGTTCACCATTTGGAGGCCAAATCACCAAGAAGTCCATCTCAATACTTTGGGAATCATTACTACACCATTTGTAATCTTATTCCAAGCATTGTAAGACTTTTAATCATGTTTTCTAATGTTCAAAGTTCTGAGTTTATGTTCATGTTTGCTATGAGTGGTTAGTTTCTTTATACACTTGCTTAAATGATGTTGATTATCATATGATTAGTAAGTGATTGTGTTAACATGTTTTAATTCAATTTCAAGTTGATTCTAAGACCCAATTGTGCTAAAGTTTCATAGTGACATTTGTTAATCAAGTTTGGCTAATTGATAGTAATCGTTGTGGTCGAAAGGACTTATTGTTATTTAACTAGTCATAATCATTTTGTCTATGGATGATTGTTTTTACCCATTATTCTTGATTACACAAAGGAACTAAGGTGTGATTGTAATAGAAACGCTTTTTGATTATCAAATTGGATTGGTTGGAAACATCTAAGTGGTCGTAAGATTAGTTGTTGAGAATCAATTCTAACCTTTTGTCTATGATCGGTTACCTTTTGTATTGACCATTTCTTAAGCAATTTGAGGAACAAGTGGATGTTTTTGTGTTTAAGTTTATGTATGTAGACTTATGAAACTTGAATTGATCTTGAATTGATTGGTTAAACTTAATGCTTGTTTTTATGAACTAAAATCTTGACGAAGGTTTAACTTGTAAGAACAATAGATTAGTCTTCCGACTAATTATCACAATCAACATGTTAAGAGGTTAACACAATCACATTAATCTATGATATGAAACTAGTTTAAGCAAGTGTAGTTTTTAATCATATGAATTGCATTATATCTATTTGCTTTATTATATGTTTTGGATAGACTCCGTTAATTCAAACTTGTGTTTAGATTCACTCAAATCCCTGCGAACGATCCCGACTTACCTTCATAATCTTGCTATAACGTACGAGTATACTTGCTCGTATGTGTCATTGGTAATATTGGTAATTCACCTTTTATAAATTTAAAACTTGCACCAACAGGGCACATCAAGTTTTTGGCGCCGCTGCCGGGGATTTGATTGTGTTTCAACAAGTTTTTGAATTTCCCAAAGTCGATTCAACCAAAATCTCAGAAACCTTAACCGGATCCGGTTGCCCCTCAACCGAATCGGTTACGAGTTTGTCCATCAATCAACTGGTCTAACCGATCGGTCGCATCCCGCAACCGATCCGGTTACCTTCTCTGACCCATATAAAACTGTTTTCGTTGTTTGTCCGTGTGTTTAGATATTGCCTGGATTCTCTAGGACATTGTATGAACACTCGAGCAGCAGGAATAGAACCAATTACACCTCTTACCAACCCCGAACGTTTGATTCGAAGAAGAAGGAGAACACGTTTCATACCATTGGAAAATCGTGTACCAAGAGTACCAAACCCACCATTTGATAACCTCATTGAAGCCAAAGTTGTTTACAATCCTTTCACCAATTTACCTTTTCCCATGGCGGACGATCAACCCATGTGGGGAACCAACCGAACCGTAGCACCAACCCCCGAAAGTGCTATTGTTGCTATTAACCTTGGTGACAACTTCACCATGAAGGGACATCACCTTTATATGATCAAATACCGACAATTCGATGGCCGTGCGTGGGCCGATCCGCATAAGCACATTGCCGAATTCATCGAAATTTGTGGCATGTTTCGTTATGGCGACACCGATGTCAATGCCATCAAACTCAAACTTTTCCCATCATCACTCGCCGGAGATGCTAAAGTATGGTATAATGAATTAACCCCTGGAATCATCAACACTCGAGAGGAGATGAGGCAAGCTTTTGTGAGCCGATTCTTTCCACCTGCCATGTTTGATCGATTAATGGGAGAAATTCGTGCTTTCAACCAAAACCCAAACGAATCACTTGTCGAAGCTTGGCTTCGAATGAAAGATTTGCTTCATAGTTGTCATGGACATGGACTATCAAAAGGAACCATTATCCAAATCTTTTACCATGGACTAGATGAAATCTCTCAAGGCATCCTTGATGCTGGAGGAATTTTTCTCTATAAGACTCCCAATGATGCACATCGATTGCTCGAAGATCGAGTACTTCTCAAACTTGATTGGTCCAAAGATTCCAAAACCAAACCTCTCTGAAAAACCGTTGCTTTTGTCGAAAACACCGACTCCTCAAAACTCATGGAGAAGATGGAAGCGTTAACCTCAAAAATCAATTCGCAGTACAAAGATATCAAAGATGAAATGAAGGAAATGCGAGACGGATGCAACAATTGTGGAGGAAATCACCCATCGTCCGAGTGCGACGATAAACCTATGGGTGGACCAAAGGAAGGAGAAGCGAGTTACGCTCAAGGAGGATACCGTGGAGGAGGATATCGTAGTAATTATTACGGTCGAAATTCCGGAAATTGGCAAGATCGCCGACCAAGGGATGACAACCGTGATTCTCAAACACGAACTGACGATCCACCACCACAAAATCCCGATAAAAAGATAGAAGAAACCGAATTCGAGAAAACCATGCGAGAATTCGTGGCTGGTCAAAAATCCGCAAATGATTTTATCAAAAATCAATTTTTCAATCTCGAAGCCAAAGTTGAGCAAGGACAGAAAAATCATCAAGCATCTATCCAAGATCTTGAAAACAAGCTTGGCAGACTTTCTGACCACCATTCCTCTAGACCATCTGGTTCATTGCCAAGTAACACTCAATCCAACCCAAAACCGTCAAATGATAAGACGTACCGTCCACCACAAACAAGAAATGAACATATCAATGTTGTCTTCACAAGAAGTGGTCTCTCGTACGATCCACCACCTAATCCTAATACTCCTGTCACCATTGATAGTGAGGATGAAAACGAGGAACCAAACACAACTCAAACCACCAAAAAGAAAAACATTCCATCCGTTAAGGCGTATACACCAAAAATTCCTTATCCTCAACGCCTAAAGAAGGAAAAGATGGAAGAGCGTTATAAGAAGTTTATCGAAATAATCAAAGAGGTTAGACTCAATGTTCCTCTCATTGATGTTATAGCCGGAATGCCCAATTACGGGAAATTTTTGAAAGAACTTCTTAATAACAAAAGCAAGCTTGAGCAAATATCAGCAGCTTTTCTTAACGAAGAATGCTCAGCTATTGTTCAAAACAAGATCCCACCAAAGCTCGGAGATCCTGGGAGCTTTTTTATTTCATGTACTTTCGGGAATAATGTTAAATGCGATGCTTTGGCCGATCTTGGCGCAAGTATCAATTTGATGCCTTATTCACTCTATTCCAAGTTGTGCAACAACAGCCTGAAACCAACAAAAATGAGCATCCGATTGGCAAATCATTCCTATCAATATCCTGTGGGAATCGCCGAGAATATGCTTTGTGGAAAACTAGAAGTTGAATAGTTTTACCAATTTAAAACGTCCTTTTAAATATTTAGATCGACTTATGTCAATCTATTTGGTTGTTTATGTTGGACGTTGATAGATAGATATATAAACATATAATGAAAGATAAAGAGTAAGAAGCACATCACCACGACACAAGTTATTTATAGTGGTTCGGCTACAAGGACACCTTCCTTGCCCTACTTCACTCCCCGAGTCACCTACTCGAGAGTTCGTAAGCACTACACCAACTCCTTATGGCGGAGAAGCCTTCACAACGTCGCTTAACCTTTTTCCGGTACAAAGCTAAATACCGAGTTCTTTCACACCAAGGCGAACCACACCTAACACAACGTCGCCTACCCTTTATACGATGCTAGGCTAACCACCGAGTTCTTTCACACCTTAGGAGAACTAATCCTATCACAACGTCGCCTACCCTTTATTAGGTACTAGGCTAAGCACCTAGTTCCATTATGGAGGAACTACTACCTTTCACGACACAACACCTATTATCAAGGAGATCTACTCCTTGTTATAATATCGTCAAGGATATCACCATCCTTGTGAATAAATAAACACCTATATGTATAACGATGCACCTCATCGATTATACGACCTAAGCATTCTTCCCAAATGCTACTTGATTTGATTTTTCGGCATCCTTCACTAATGCCTTTGACACAACGCTTGGAATCCTTCACTAATGCCTTTGACACAACGCTTGGCATCCTTCACTAATGCATTTGACACAACGCTTGGCATCCTTCACTAATGCCATCGTCTTGACACCTTAAGCATTCTTCACTAATGCTTTGACGCGGATGATGAGCATCTTTCACTAATGCTTTCATCTTGACACTTTCAGCATTCTTCACTAATGCCTTCAACCCAACATCTATGGAGAAAGGAAGAACTATCAACAAGAGAACCTTCATTGTCTTGATGATGATGAAGCATGGCAACTCATGGACTTGAGCTTGCACGTCTTCAAGATGTGGTGATCTTTCCTTTAAGAGGAATCTACAAGATCACACAAAAACAAAAGAAAAAAGCTACATAGATCTCTTGGATCTGAGGTTAGAGGGTTAGAATACTTGGGGGAAGTATGTGTGTAAAAGGGGTGTGATATAATGAAGAAATGACTCACTATTTATAGAGGAAAAACCTACTGTTTCCCCAGATCCCACAGATCCCTTCCACTTGGGATCCGGCTAGCACAAAGCTAGGGATCCGTGGTCCGCTCCTCTTTGCCCATGGGTATTTTGGGTTATGGGTCATGGGTCATGGGTTATGGGTTGATCCATGGTTTTCTATCTAGATACAATGTACCTTAAGGATACATTGAACTTGTGTAAGTGGTATATATAAAACCATGGGTTATGGGTCAAAACCATTTTCTAGTTTTTATCTATTTAGTATATACTTGCTTTTACCCATTTTAGTATATACTTGTTTTTACCCATTTTAGTGTACTTAATATAAGTATGTATTAACCCAATATGTAAACACTAGTTGTTGTACATATGTATCTAACTCATAGAATTACTTAAACTTGTTAAGCCAATATGTAAACACTAGTTGTTGTACATGCGTATCTAAAATATAAAATCACTTAATCTTGTTATAGTGTTTTATGTGAAAACGTAAGTGTGTTAGAAAACTATTAGTTCAAACCATTTACGTATTTTATTTGTTTCGTTAATATGATTTTACTTTTGTTATCGACAAAACATTAGAAGATCGTAAAATATAAATAAACGTTTTTACGGCTTATTTGTATTAACAATCTCCCCTTTTTGTTGATGACAAAACATAAAATTATTTTAAGGAAAAGCTAAAATTTGTAAACGTTTGAATTTGTAGTTTTTACTTTCTTCTCCCCCTTTTTGTCGAAACAAAAAGTGTTTGAAGAAACTAACACAATTTTTATAAGAAAAATTATAAAAAATGTAACGAGAGCAAGTGACGGGAATGGTACTCGTCTTAACTCCCCCTTGACGAGTCCATCCCTTTGAAAAAGGGCGTCAAGGACATAATGTAAAATAAGCTACTTGTGTTTGCAATTAAGTTTGCAAATGGTTCGTCTAAGTGACGAAAACGTGCTCCCCCTCGAATATTGCAAAGTTGCAATGGGGTATCATGAAGTGTAATCCAAAATTGGATTAAGTTGCAACTGATTTTGCAATATTGTTTGACACAAAGCTCCCCCTAGCTTTTATGGTGTCAAAATCTTCATGTGTTATTTTGAAAATCTACAAAGTAAAGGTTAGAAAAACAAGAGTATAGTGCATAATTTCCTGCAAAAGAGACTCAAGTTAGTAGAAATTTGTGCTTCTGTACCACGGATCCCACGGTTCCCTTCAAGGAGGGATCCGTCTAGTTATCAGGAAGGGATCCGGCTATCTGTTACAGTTTCTTCAGCAGTGAAGAAATGTCGAGGAGTGCTATTTGAGGGAATGAGATAAGTGTACAATAATACAAGCACAACACATATAATAATCATGACATAAAAGTATTCATTCAATAAAACAAGAGATACACAACCAAATCTCTAAAAACTAAGAGAATGAACTTTAGCCATATAAGTACTACTAATACTAATCTTATTTCGGGATTTAGAATGTGAGAATGTGCTTAAGTCTAGGGATGGGTGGACTTGATGAATTGATCCAACTTTGCAAGAAGATGATTGAACATGAAATGTATCTCATTTCGTACTTCTTGAACAAGTCCTTGAGTTTTTAGACAATTTGGGCAAGTATTGTCTTGGTTTGGCCCGGAAGGAAAAAGGATGTTTTGAGGGGGCTCAATGTGTGTTTGAGGGTCTTCATTTTGAGAAGTAGGTAGAGGTTCTAAAAATGAGGGTGGTAATGGAACTTCTTCCATATGATCAAGGTTGTTCCTTGTTTCCCATGATGGGCTAGTTGGTGTTGTAGGTGGTTCCCGATTCAATGAAAAGGTTGGTGAATGGGAGGTTCTTGGTGATGAATGAAACAATGAATATATGTTTGGATGCGGAAGAGGCTCATTCAATGAGTGTAGTCCATTCTCAATGAATGAAGGTTTTGATGGTTTGCTAGAACTATCCATGTTAGGTTTGGAACTAGATGATCCCTTTTCTAGTTGGAGGGATTTGATGCTAATCCTTGCGGTTCTCTTAGCTTTTGTTGGATGGGTTTGATGAGGTGGGATTCTAGAGTCATTATCTCTAATAGGGGATGTTTCGGTGGATGGAATTTCATGGATCATTTGGCCCTTTCTTTTGGATGATCCTATGTTTGAGGAGTTGTTGCTAAGAGTTTTAGTCATGATGATGAAGGTGCTAATGTGAGCTTCAAATTTCTGATTTTTGAGATGTGATTAAGAGTGGTGACTTAGTCCTAAGGTTTGTTTGGTTATAAAGGAAAATTTGAAATAGGAAATTAAATCCTTGACCACTTAGAGGATTAAGCATGCTCTTGAGATTTTGATCAGCTCTAGGAGGGTAATTAATGAATGCTTAAAGGTGGTTAGAGAAAAAGGTAACTTGAATTTGAATTAAGGAGGCTAATCCTTATTCTTTCTGTATGTACGGATCCCGCGGATCCCTCTCAGTAGGGATCCGCCTGGTTATAGATGATGCGCTCCCGAACAGTCAAGCTTTATCACACAAGCCTGCCACTTGTGAATGGCAGACCGTAACAAGCTTAAAACGGCTCAGGAATGAAATCAATGAAGATCTGAGGAGTATAGTGTTTCCCCGGGTCGTTATGTCCCAGCGAGCTATGCAATGGATCACCCTACGAATAGTGATCGAGAGATTTGAACGAGAAAAGGATTTGAAATATAATTATAACTACAGGAAAAGCCACAAATTACAGGGGCTTAAATGCAAATTAAAGGAAATTAAAAAGATAAAATCTATTAAATAAACGCTATCACTATATTTAAAATGATGAACGTTTAAAACTTAAAACTAAAAACTTACGTTTAAATAAAAATTACGTAAACGCACAAAATAAAAAGTGAAATCTAAGAAATAAAAGTCCTAAAAATATGAAAAATACATTTTTACAATCCTAATGATAAAAGAAAATATTTAGAAAAAAGAAAATTATTTTTATAACTATTAAATTAATTATTATTAATTAAAAACTAATTTTAACTATTAAATAATTACCTAAAATACAAGAAATTAGGAAATAAAGCTAGAAAAATAAAATTAAGACTTAGAAAAATCTAAAATATCAAAATAGAATTTTCAAAACTATTTTGTAATTTTCTGATAATTTTTCTATTTTCTAGGAATTTTAAACTATTAAAAACTAATTAAATTATTTAAAAATACAAATTTAACTAAGAAAAATATGGAAAAATACTTTTTTGTCTTTTTATATTTATCTTAATTTAATAAAAATGAAAAATTATTTTTTTGAACCTTTTCTTAATTTTTTGTATTTAAAGCTAATTAAAAAGTGCTAAAAAGTGATTTAAATTAAGAAAAATAGCAAACAAGCTTAGAAAAATCTGAAAATTTCAGGAAAACTCTAAAATAATATAAGGAAGCTAAGAAAAATGGAAAAACATGGGGTTGTGTGCAAGATATAGAAACTGATGAACAAAGTGCTTATAAATAAGCACTTTGAAGAAGCAAATGGAAACCAAGAAGCACCAAACCAAAACAGGAACTCAAATATGCTAAAACTACTCTAAGGCAACTAATTATAGCTAATTCTAACACCTAATGAGTAGTCTACCTAAGATTTAAGAAAACTGATATTTGAGCAAATAAGCTAACTGACCCTACTGTTTAAGCAGTTGCAACTGCTTATTCAGTAAGCTAATGAGAAAACTAAAAATGTGGTTCTCAAGACCACCAACTAGAGATCATTTATCCAAAGTTTCAGCTAATAAGGACTTAAGGTGAAAAAGTTATAGATCAAACAAAAAGGGCATAAATGGACAGGGGATGCTGATGTGCAGCAAATCAGTGGACAGATACCTACTTTAAGCTACTCTATAAGCTAATTCAATGAGCTAATGCTAAAACCAGATATGTAGACTTAAAGATCACCTAGCATACAGCAATCTGACCAAATTTGAGACCTTAACTAGTTAAAATGAACACTATGCAATTGCTGCAAGATTTGCAAAAACTGACTCAGACTTGGTTTTGACTTTTTTAAAAACAGTAATGAGATTTGACTAAAATGAGATTTGAATGCAAAGTAAGGACTGATTAACATGAAATAAGATGTGATGAAACTTTAGCAAGCTACTTTATCAACTTTTAAACCTATATGAAGGATTAAGGTTGACTGATTTTAACAGATTTGAGACCAAGACAGTGATGTTGTGATTTTTGACTTAGAGTGCAAATGCAGCAAATCAATGACAGAAAATGAATGTAATAAGCTATAGCAGGCATAAAGCAACTGATCTAACCTAAGATTTCAACCTCTAAAACAGTTTAAACAAGCAATCCAAACACCACTTTATCTACTGTTAAGCAAGTTTAAATGATACAAAACACTGAAGAGCATGTATAAATGATTAAACTGATTGTACTTAACCTAAATACAACTATTTAAACCTGTTTAAACTATCAATGATCACAGATACGCATACAACCACAATATGCAAAATGGATTGAAACTTGAAAAAAAATGAAATACTCACTTACATGTTTCCAACTGTTTTTGCAGGCTGAACTAAACACAAAACCACTATACTAAACCATTTCAACCCATATCAAGGCTCTGTATCACCCAAATCAGCTTCCATTTCAAATTTGCATCAACAGTTGACTTTGGTTGACCATTATTCAAATTTATTTGAAACTGAATTTAAAGCTTATCAAAAGCTAAGAGGAACTTATTTGAGCTTATTGGAACTGGATGATAAGCAATTTGAAGCTTAAATGCAATAGTTTGAAAGTAAATTTCTCAACAGTGGACTTCAATACATGAAATGTAAATGAAACTTGAAACTGAGACTTGAAACGAATTACAGTGATAAAGTAGATTACTTTGAGTTCAATGAAACTTAAAATTACATTCTAATACACTAATTTAGATAACTTTATAAAAAACGACATACAAAGGAATTTAAAAACTAACTACTAGCTTCTCCTTCTCTCTTCCTTCCTTTTTATACCCAAGCTTGCTTCTCTCTCCTCTCTTGAGCAAATCCCACTTGAAATCTAGACCTTTGGATGGCTTAAGCAAATCTTGGCCTTTGATTGATTTTTGGCGGGAAAACATGTATTAGGCAGTTTAGGGTTGAGTGTGGGTAGAAGAGGCATTAAATGCTTATTGGAAGGTTGTTGAGGAGGGGGAACAAGGGGAGAGGAAAGGTGAGGAGGGGGGATGGGTTGGTTGGTTTTGCAGGGCTAGGTGTTGGGAAGAAGGAGAAAAAGGCGCGGTAGGGGTGTCTGTTTGACTTTGGGATTGACCAGAGGTTTAATAATGCAAGGGGTCAAAATGCATATTGACAGGGGGTCCAAAAGGGTTGGCAGGGTCATATGGGGTTAGTGACAAGGTCCAAAATGGTTTAATAGGTTTAATATGATAGGGACCATATGTGTAAATTCTGAAATTGCAAGGATCTTGGCTGCCAATTCATCAAAGAGGTTTCAAGGGACCAAAAGTGACAATCTCACAAAGTACAAGGACCAAACTTGCCATTCTCCAATTCCCAGGGGCCATTTTTGCCAAATTTCAAACTTGAAGGACCACTTTTGTAATTTTCTCAAACTTTTTACATTTTTCACCAAAGGACTAATTTTGACAAGTTATGATATTAAAAGGACCTTTGGTGATTTTTCTTTTGAAATTTTGATTCAGGGACTATTTTTGACAATTTTAGAAACTTGGGGGACTGAAACTGCCAATTATGCAAACTTTGCTCATTTTTCATCTGATTTTAAACATTTTGCATCTGAAACATATAAAATGCAATTTTGGAATATTTTCAGTATTTTGATGCATTTCTGAGCATTTTTAAACGTTTTGCAGTTCAGATTTGACTAAAAATGATGAGTATTTACACACTCATCAATCCCCCACACTAAACTATTGCTAGTCCCTAGCAATCTTTTGAGAAAACATAATGGATTTGAAACTCTTTACCAAAAGCCATTACTTCTGGAGTAGCCAAATGTTTCAGTTCAAGTAAGAACCATGGTACACCGATAACCATGTGATTTTGAGCAAACCACCAGCTTTCAACGGATTTGATTTGTCTTTACCAGAAGCCGTACCCTTCTGGACTAGCCAACTCTTAGATAAATTATCAATATTATCTTTGGTGAGCTGATTACCAATTATGGTTTTTCCACTGCCTTTACCACAAGCCATAATCTTGCGGGCTAGCCAACTCTTCACTTTTTAGGATATGGTGAGTTGAGAACCATGCAATTTTGGGCAAATTGCAAGCCGTAAACGGATTTGAGATATCTTTACCAAGAGCCGTTTGCTCCTGGATTAGCCAATCCTTTTGTTTATTAGACATGGCGGACTGATAACCGTAAGCTGAGTAAGTGCAAAACACTTACTCCAAAAAAAAATTTTTGGCCAAAAATGGGGGAATTGGGTGGTATAATTACATGATAAAATTCGTGAGAATTCCCCCCCACACTTAGAAATGAATATTGCCCTCAATATTCAAAGTACCGGCGGTTATGCCGAAACAAAGAACGTAAAAGGGAAATACTACGGCCATTATTTAAATGATTTTAAGAGAAAACTTATATATATATAACATGTGGGGCAACTCCCCCACACTAGGATGGTACACACGGGTGAAAACCCATGTTTAGCTACTGTTTTTGATTACCGAGTCGCTAGCTTGACTCGACCCCGAATTAAGTTGTTCATGGGGAAGTAAGTGGAAGAGACAATCTCCATCGGACTTTCATTCAAAATGTTTGGACAAACATTTGAAGTACGTGAAAGTTCCACACCGATGAGATATACATAGAACCGGCTCAAAAATGATAAGTGAAAATGCCGGGGTCAAAGATAGTGTCTTCATTCCCGAGGGAGTGAAGATGGAGAGAAATCACAAGATATTTGAGGAAAGGAAGAAAGGTCTTGATAACAATCAAGATCCATTCTTCATCCTCAAATGTAGACGTAACGGGAGGAAGGGTGAGAGTAGTATCATTAATAAGCATACTCATATGATAGAGTACACCTTCCTCCGAGCTAATATCATCCTCAAGATCAAAATAGAAATGATCATGTTCCGGAGGAGATATGTCATGAGAGAGTTCACCGGAGAACTCTTCATGAAGAGAATCATTCACATGAAGTGAAGTTGTGAACTCTTGTTCCATTGTGGCATCATCACTATCCTCAATCTGAGTATCAAAGAGTGGATTCTCAGAAATTGAAGTGAATTCAGAATCGAATTCAAATAGAGGATTAGTGAAAGTAGCTTTGAATGTTTCGGGAACAAAGTGATCAACATTCTCATTTGGATTGTTGGGATAAGAAATGAGTGAACGATCATTATCAATGAGACTTTCAGTCTCTCCCAGATCGGCTTCGAAATCAAAGAGTGGATTGATGTGAGTGAGTTCACCGGAGAACTCCTCAAGAAGATGATCAGCATCAGATTGTGGAAGTGATGCCTCAACGTACTCGATGTTTCCATAGGAAGCACAATCTTCGCTACAATTGGAGAAAGTTTCAAATTGATCATTCGAACACTCAAGAGGGGAAGAAGAATCACACATGTGATCAGAAGTACCCTGTGACTCTCTCGGGATTGGGATAAGGTTCTCAACACTAGACTTTATGAATTCGTCCGATTCCTTTTCAGGAACAGTGTCAAGATGCTCGTCCCCCATGTTCAGAGAGTGAGTGGGAGCTTCGGGTGTGATAGCAGTTGTTTGAGATGGAATCTCAACTGCTGGGATATCAACTGACTGAGGGAGTTGAGAAGTATTATCTTTAAAAGGATAAAAACTCTCCTCGTCATCATCATACAGAGCTGCCTTGAGAAATTGGGAACGCCTTAGAGCTGCTTGCTCTAGGATTAATAATTCTTCCCTAGATTTGCGAGCTTCTCGTTCTTCTCGTTCTTCGGCCAGCAATTCTCCTATGGTCTTTTCACCACTCACTTGATTCTTAAAGTTTTGAATCATATCATCAAGTGTTTTCATTGTGGTTTCAAAATCTTGGGAGATTTCTTGAGATAACGGCTCAGGTGAAGCTTGAACCGTATGGTGCTGTGGAGGTTGGAATTTATCAAACATGTGAGAGTCATGATTGTTACAAGGAACTGGGTTCCCTATTTGACAATCAGAGCTGAAGTGGGGACCTCCACAGTACTCACAACAGTAAAACTGTTGAGTCAGGACTGGTGAATCATATGGATTTTGGTCATACCCAAAGTTCTGAGCATCACCGGAAACTGTTCATAGACAAACGTGTTTTCGGATTGACAATCAAATTCTAGGTGAGGACCTCCACAAAATTCACAGCAGGTATGTTGATTATATGAAGATAAGTCGGGCTGTGGTGGGTAATTGGAAAAGTTTGAGGGGTCGTTAAATGAGTTCGGATTAGGATCATAATCAAATGAATTCCTCGAACCACAAAACAAACAACTCCCGTTATGAATATCATTACCACATTGTACACACGTACACCAACGACAGGGTGAACCAAAGAGAGGCTCACCA
This sequence comes from Chrysanthemum seticuspe, assembly GCA_019973895.1. Taxonomy (NCBI): domain Eukaryota; kingdom Viridiplantae; phylum Streptophyta; class Magnoliopsida; order Asterales; family Asteraceae; genus Chrysanthemum; species Chrysanthemum seticuspe. Next base: position 6,786 of record BPTQ01004278.1, on the reverse strand, counting down.
CAACCGACACAAGGAATAAACGATTGCATTTGAGAGTTATGAAGAGGAATCGGTTTATTCAAAGAATCAACAAAACCAACATGGTAATCCGAATGACTATCAGGTCTCGAAGAACATTCAGAAAAATCAGGAGGTGGGACAAGTGGTGTGCTCTGAGAGCTAGCAATTTCCACCACTTCCGTTATGGTCTCCGGTTTTGGTTCTTGAGAAACGTGAAGATTAGGCAAGTCATTCTTGCTAGTCACCGGTGTTTGAACGGGTTCATCGTAATCAATTCTAATTCTCGACCTTTTTTCATCGGCTTGAATTTGTTCGATTAGATTACGGGCTCTATCTTCAAAGAAAGTGTCCTCGTAATCCTCGGTGGGTGCTTGGGGTAGCTCCGACGTTTGAACTGGTTTGTCAAGATTAGAATGTATTTCAGGTTGTGGCGGGTGGTCGAAATAACTTTGAAAAGAATTTTTGATGGATGATTCGCACGAATTGCAAAATTCGCTTGAACTAGGCCCTCCACACCGCTCACACACATTTGTGACGATGATGTTGACGATTGTCGACATAAGAATTAAACATATAGAGGATTAAAGAAATAGAATTAAACGGTTTTGAGGTTAAAGAAGAGTAGAATCAAACGGTACGAGGGGGTAAGAGAAATAGAATCATATGGATAAGAGGAATGAGAAGAGTATTTTTGGATTTTTGGATAAGAAAATATAAACATATACAGATGGATGGTATGAACAAAGAGTGAATATCCAAATTACTAATCTGCTAGACGTAAGATTATCAGCACAGCTCCCCGGCAGCGGCGCCAAAAATTTGATGCGCTCCCGAACAGTCAAGCTTTATCACACAAGCCTGCCACTTGTGAATGGCAGACCGTAACAAGCTTAAAACGGCTCAGGAACGAAATCAATGAAGATCTGAGGAGTATAGTGTTTCCCCGGGTCGTTATGTCCCAGCGAGCTATGCAATGGATCACCCTACGAATAGTGATCGAGAGATTTGAACGAGAAAAGGATTTGGAATATAATTATAACTACAGGAAAAGCCACAAATTACAGGGGCTTAAATGCAAATTAAAGGAAATTAAAAAGATAAAATCTATTAAATAAACGCTATCACTATATTTAAAATGATGAACGTTTAAAACTTAAAACTAAAAACTTACGTTTAAATAAAAATTACGTAAACGCACAAAATAAAAAGTGAAATCTAAGAAATAAAAGTCCTAAAAATATGAAAAATATATTTTTACAATCCTAATGATAAAAGAAAATATTTGGAAAAAAGAAAATTATTTTTATAACTATTAAATTAATTATTATTAATTAAAAACTAATTTTAACTATTAAATAATTACCTAAAATACAAGAAATTAGGAAATAAAGCTAGAAAAATAAAATTAAGACTTAGAAAAATCTAAAATATCAAAATAGAATTTTCAAAACTATTTTTGTAATTTTCTGATAATTTTTCTATTTTCTAGGAATTTTAAACTATTAAAAACTAATTAAATTATTTAAAAATACAAATTTAACTAAGAAAAATATGGAAAAATACTTTTTTGTCTTTTTATATTTATCTTAATTTAATAAAAATGAAAAATTATTTTTTTGAACCTTTTCTTAATTTTTTGTATTTAAAGCTAATTAAAAAGTGCTAAAAAGTGATTTAAATTAAGAAAAATAGCAAACAAGCTTAGAAAAATCTGAAAATTTCAGGAAAACTCTAAAATAATATAAGGAAGCTAAGAAAAATGGAAAAACATGGGGTTGTGTGCAAGATATAGAAACTGATGAACAAAGTGCTTATAAATAAGCACTTTGAAGAAGCAAATGGAAACCAAGAAGCACCAAACCAAAACAGGAACTCAAATATGCTAAAACTACTCTAAGGCAACTAATTATAGCTAATTCTAACACCTAATGAGTAGTCTACCTAAGATTTAAGAAAACTGATATTTGAGCAAATAAGCTAACTGACCCTACTGTTTAAGCAGTTGCAACTGCTTATTCAGTAAGCTAATGAGAAAACTAAAAATGTGGTTCTCAAGACCACCAACTAGAGATCATTTATCCAAAGTTTCAGCTAATAAGGACTTAAGGTGAAAAAGTTATAGATCAAACAAAAAGGGCATAAATGGACAGGGGATGCTGATGTGCAGCAAATCAGTGGACAGATACCTACTTTAAGCTACTCTATAAGCTAATTCAATGAGCTAATGCTAAAACCAGATATGTAGACTTAAAGATCACCTAGCATACAGCAATTTGACCAAATTTGAGACCTTAACTAGTTAAAATGAACACTATGCAATTGCTGCAAGATTTGCAAAAACTGACTCAGACTTGGTTTTGACTTTTTTAAAAACAGTAATGAGATTTGACTAAAATGAGATTTGAATGCAAAGTAAGGACTGATTAACATGAAATAAGATGTGATGAAACTTTAGCAAGCTACTTTATCAACTTTTAAACCTATATGAAGGATTAAGGTTGACTGATTTTAACAGATTTGAGACCAAGACAGTGATGTTGTGATTTTTGACTTAGAGTGCAAATGCAGCAAATCAATGACAGAAAATGAATGTAATAAGCTATAGCAGGCATAAAGCAACTGATCTAACCTAAGATTTCAACCTCTAAAACAGTTTAAACAAGCAATCCAAACACCACTTTATCTACTGTTAAGCAAGTTTAAATGATACAAAACACTGAAGAGCATGTATAAATGATTAAATTGATTGTACTTAACCTAAATACAACTATTTAAACCTGTTTAAACTATCAATGATCACAGATACGCATACAACCACAATATGCAAAATGGATTGAAACTTGAAAAAAAAATGAAATACTCACTTACATGTTTCCAACTGTTTTTGCAGGCTGAACTAAACACAAAACCACTATACTAAACCATTTCAACCCATATCAAGGCTCTGTATCACCCAAATCAGCTTCCATTTCAAATTTGCATCAACAGTTGACTTTGGTTGACCATTATTCAAATTTATTTGAAACTGAATTTAAAGCTTATCAAAAGCTAAGAGGAACTTATTTGAGCTTATTGGAACTGGATGATAAGCAATTTGAAGCTTAAATGCAATAGTTTGAAAGTAAATTTCTCAACAGTGGACTTCAATACTTGAAATGTAAATGAAACTTGAAACTGAGACTTGAAACGAATTACAGTGATAAAGTAGATTACTTTTAGTTCAATGAAACTTAAAATTACATTCTAATACACTAATTTAGATAACTTTATAAAAAACGACATACAAAGGAATTTAAAAACTAACTACTAGCTTCTCCTTCTCTCTTCCTTCCTTTTTATACCCAAGCTTGCTTCTCTCTCCTCTCTTGAGCAAATCCCACTTGAAATCTAGACCTTTGGATGGCTTAAGCAAATCTTGGCCTTTGATTGATTTTTGGCAGGAAAACATGTATTAGGCAGTTTAGGGTTGAGTGTGGGTAGAAGAGGCATTAAATGCTTATTGGAAGGTTGTTGAGGAGGGGGGAACAAGGGGAGAGGAAAGGTGAGGAGGGGGGATGGGTTGGTTGGTTTTGCAGGGCTAGGTGTTGGGAAGAAGGAGAAAAAGGCGCGGTAGGGGTGTCTGTTTGACTTTGGGATTGACCAGAGGTTTAATAATGCAAGGGGTCAAAATGCATATTGACAGGGGGTCCAAAAGGGTTGGCAGGGTCATATGGGGTTAGTGACAAGGTCCAAAATGGTTTAATAGGTTTAATATGATAGGGACCATATGTGTAAATTCTGAAATTGCAAGGATCTTGGCTGCCAATTCATCAAAGAGGTTTCAAGGGACCAAAAGTGACATTCTCACAAAGTACAAGGACCAAACTTGCCATTCTCCAATTCCCAGGGGCCATTTTTGCCAAATTTCAAACTTGAAGGACCACTTTTGTAATTTTCTCAAACTTTTTACATTTTTCACCAAAGGACTAATTTTGACAAGTTATGATATTAAAAGGACCTTTGGTGATTTTTCTTTTGAAATTTTGATTCAGGGACTATTTTTGACAATTTTTAGAAACTTGGGGGACTGAAACTGCCAATTATGCAAACTTTGCTCATTTTTCATCTGATTTTAAACATTTTGCATCTGAAACATATAAAATGCAATTTTGGAATATTTTCAGTATTTTGATGCATTTCTGAGCATTTTTAAACGTTTTGCAGTTCAGATTTGACTAAAAATGATGAGTATTTACACACTCATCAATCCCCCACACTAAACTATTGCTAGTCCCTAGCAATCTTTTGAGAAAAACTTAATGGATTTGAATCTCTTTACCAAAAGCCATTACTTCTGGAGTTGCCAAATGTTTTAGTTCAAGTAAGAACCATGGTACACCGATAACCATGTGATTTTGAGCAAACCACCAGCTTCCAACGGATTTGATTTGTCTTTACCAGAAGCCGTTTGCTCTGGACTAGCCAACTCTTAGATAAATTATCAATATTATCTTTGGTGAGCTGATTACCAATAATGGTTTTTCCACTGCCTTTACCACAAGCCATAATCTTGCGGGCTAGCCAACTCTTCACTTTTTAGGATATGGTGAGTTGAGAACCATGCAATTTTGGGCAAATTGCAAGCCGTAAACGGATTTGAGATATCTTTACCAAGAGCCGTTTGCTCATGGATTAGCCAATCTTTTTGTTTATTAGACATGGCGGACTGATAACCGTAAGCTGAGTAAGTGCAAAACACTTACTCCAAAAAAAAATTTTTGGCCAAAAATGGGGGAATTGGGTGGTATAATTACATGATAAAATTCGTGAGAATTCCCCCCCACACTAGAAATGAATATTGCCCTCAATATCAAAGTACGGCGGTCTATGCCGAAACAAAGAACGTAAAAGGGAAATACTACGGCCATTATTTAAATGATTTTTTTTTTTTTTTTTTTTTTTTTTTTTTTTTTTTTAAAGAGAAAACTTATATATATATAACATGTGGGGCAACTCCCCCACACTAGGATGGTACACACGGGTGAAAACCCATGTTTAGCTACTGTTTTTGATTACCGAGTCGCTAGCTTGACTCGACCCCGAATTAAGTTGTTCATGGGGAAGTAAGTGAAGAAGAGACCATCTCCATCGGACTTTCATTCAAAATGTTTGGACAAACATTTGAAGTACGTGAAAGTTCCACACCGATGAGATATACATAGAACCGGCTCAAAATGATAAGTGAAAATGCCGGGGTCAAAGATAGTGTCTTCATTCCCGAGGAGTGAAGATGGAGAGAAATCACAAGATATTTGAGGAAAGGAAGAAAGGTCTTGATAACAATCAAGATCCATCTTCATCCTCAAATGTAGACGTAACGGGAGGAAGGGTGAGAGTAGTATCATTAATAAGCATACTCATATGATAGAGTACACCTTCCTCCGAGCTAATATCATCCTCAAGATCAAATAGAAATGATCATGTTCCGGAGGAGATATGTCATGAGAGAGTTCACCGGAGAACTCTTCATGAAGAGAATCATTCACATGAAGTGAAGTTGTGAAACTCTTGTTCCATTTGTGGCATCATCACTATCCTCAATCTGAGTATCAAAGAGTGGATTCTCAGAAATTGAAGTGAATTCAGAATCGAATTCAAATAGAGGATTAGTGAAAGTAGCTTTGAATGTTTCGGGAACAAAGTGATCAACATTCTCATTTGGATTGTTGGGATAAGAAATGAAGTGAACGCTCATTATTCAATGAGACTTTCAGTCTCTCCCAGATCGGCTTCGAAATCAAAGAGTGGATTGATGTGAGTGAGTTCACCGGAGAACTCCTCAAGAAGATGATCAGCATCAGATTGTGGAAGTGATGCCTCAACGTACTCGATGTTTCCATAGGAAGCACAATCTTCGCTACAATTGGAGAAAGTTTCAAATTGATCATTCGAACACTCAAGAGGGGAAGAAGAATCACACATGTGATCAGAAGTACCCTGTGACTCTCTCGGGATTGGGATAAGGTTCTCAACACTAGACTTTATGAATTCGTCCGATTCCTTTTCAGGAACAGTGTCAAGATGCTCGTCCCCCATGTTCAGAGAGTGAGTGGGAGCTTCGGGTGTGATAGCAGTTGTTTGAGATGGAATCTCAACTGCTGGGATATCAACTGACTGAGGGAGTTGAGAAGTATTATCTTTAAAAGGATAAAAACTCTCCTCGTCATCATCATACAAAGCTGCCTTGAGAAATTGGGAACGCCTTAGAGCTGCTTGCTCTAGGATTAATAATTCTTCCCTAGATTTGCGAGCTTCTCGTTCTTCTCGTTCTTCGGCCAGCAATTCTCCTATGGTCTTTTCACCACTCACTTGATTCTTAGTTTTGAATCATATCATCAAGTGTTTTCATTGTGGTTTCAAAATCTTGGGAGATTTCTTGAGATAACGGCTCAGGTGAAGCTTGAACCGTATGGTGCTGTGGAGGTTGGAATTTATCAAACATGTGAGAGTCATGATTGTTACAAGGAACTGGGTTCCCTATTTGACAATCAGAGCTGAAGTGGGGACCTTCACAGTACTCACAACAGTAAAACTGTTGAGTCAGGACTGGTGAATCATATGGATTTTGGTCATACCCAAAGTTCTGAGCATCACCGGAAAACTGTTCATAGACAAACGTGTTTCCGGATTGACAATCAAATTCTAGGTGAGGACCTCCACAAAATTCACAGCAGGTATGTTGATTATATGAAGATAAGTCGGGCTGTGGTGGGTAATTGGAAAAGTTTGAGGGGTCGTTAAATGAGT
>BPTQ01004275.1:0-10478 GCA_019973895.1 Chrysanthemum seticuspe | reverse complement strand
AGAATCCTTCGGATACCAGATCCCCAAGTTAATGGTTCCCTTGATGTATCGGAGGATTCTTTTAGCCTTAGAGAGGTGGGTTTCAGTTGGTCGCGACTGATAACGGGAGCATAGATAAACGGCAAAGACAATATCAGGTCTGCTAGCTGTTAGATAGATGAGAGACCCAATAATACTTCGGTATTTGGTAGGGTCCACTAATTTCCCATGTAAATCAGCGTCTAGCTTCTTGGTATGAGTCATGGGTGTGGCATAAGTATTGATTCGTTGTGAAGTGAGTGGTGAAAAACACAATATCAACGTATATCAAAATAACCGTAGAATCCGACAAATCGACCCTTTAGGAAAAAGGCTAACTTATCAAATCTTACGGGTGTGATAAAAGTGATACCGGGAAGTGATTTCCCCGGGTCGTGTCCCAACGAGGTGTGAAATTGACGGGATCGTTGAGTTTTGTGATAAGGACTTGAATGGTTAAACGAATTTTGGATTTTGATTACACTACAAATTAAAGAACGGAAATGAAAGTAAAGCATGTAAAACAAAGAAAACACTAAATAAACTACGACTAAGCCTAAGAAACAATAAAACAACGCTAAATTACATCCTAAGGTGCTAAAATGCAAAAACGCTAAAAACTGGGAACACATAAACGTAAAACTTTTGCAATTTAAGGGCTACGGGTGTGAAATCAATTTTCCTACATTCTAAACGACTAAAAATAATTTTAGGAAAAAGCCGGGAATTTTTTCGACTTTTAAATTATTTATTATGATTTAAAAACTAATTTAATCTAATTTAATTATTAAAAATACTAAATGATTGTGGAAAAATCTGAAAATTTAACTAAAAATACTTTAAGCCTAACTGATTTTAAGAAAAATAAAAAAAAGGTACACTACTTTTGGAAATAAGCTAATAAAAAGCTAAATAAGCTACTAAACTAGAAACTGTTAATTGGTACTTAAATATCAAATGGTGCAAGCTACAACCAGTAAAAGACCCTAGGGCAGTTGGTTTGGTTGCGTGTTGTGTTTGTGAGCTAAAGGTCCTGAGTTCGAACCTGGTGCTATGCACCTTTTTGCAAACTATTTTTTTTTTTTTCAAATTTTTCTTTTGCAACTTTTTAATAAGCTTAATTTGAGAACTTTTTGTGAAAACTTGCTTTTCAAAACTAGGAGAATAAGCAGTTAACACTGCTTATACCAAACAGTTTTCAAAAACTTAAATGAGCACACTATTCTTTTGACAAATTTTTAAGCACAAGGGAAAAAAAACTCAAATAAGCTATGCAAAATAAGACAAACATTATGAGACTAACTGAAATAGAGCTAGGGGGGGGGGGGAAATAAGCAGATAAGCAGAAGAAGAAAAAGGAGCATAAGCAGTTTGGGAAATCCTAGGCTAAAAGGGAAAAGGAGCAACAATGGGACAATAAGCTATTCTAACAAGCTAAATAAGCACTAATAAGCAAAAATATAATCTAACCTAACCTATGGGACTAAATAGCACTAAAGTAAACCTAAGTAAGCTAAAGGGAACATGAAATAAGCTAAAACAAGGGGCTGCTACAGCAGTCCCAAACAGTACCTGATGTGGGTTTTTGACAGATTTTGAGTACAAATTTGACTAACCTAAAGCTAAACTAAGTACAAATAAGCTAAAGCTATGTCTAGGTGGGGATGGGAGGTTGCAAGAAAAACAGTTTTGAAAAGATTTAAAGCACAAATAAGCTAAAAAAGAAGGGCTGCAACAGCAGGCTGCTGTTGCAGTTTTAGTGTGCAAGACAGTGAGCAGGACAGAACAGATATTTGATTTTTTTGTTTTCAAAACTCAACCAAACTTTGTATTCTAGCTAAACACAACTTTAAAGACTTGCTCAAACCTTGAACCACTTTGACTTTGAGAGTCAAAGTGGGTAAAAAGCTGTTTTAGACCTCAAATAAGCTTAAACCAAACACCCCTTAATGGGTGTTAAATCTATAAAACTGATTTTTTTGAAAACTAAACTTGGATTTTTCTTTATAAAACTTACTTACTAGCTTAAAATTGAACTTGTGACTGAGAAAATAATGAACAATAAGCAATAAGCTAATAAGCAGTCAAGTGCTTATTAGCCAAATAAGCAGTAAAAAAAGATTGTAAACAAAAACTTTTCATTAACTAAAAAGGTAAATTACATTACTGAATTGAAACTAAAAAACTATTTTAAAACTAAAACCCTACTGCCTTTTTAAAGGCTTACAAACACTACTATTTATACTAAGTCCCAATGGTCTTCAAGTCTGTGAGCTTTGTGCTTTCTTGAACTAAATCCAGCCGTTGATTAAGTAGGTACACAAGAGATCAATCTTGACCATCCACTGTGTCTTTTAGAGCTTGGATTGCCACAGTGGCAAGTCTTGGGGGAAGGGGCAGTGGGTTTGGGAAAAGGTGATGTTGGGTAAAAGGGTCACAGCAGGTTGAGTGTTTTGGGAAGCAGAGAAAAGGAGAAAGAATCTAGGGTTCTTGGGTGTTGGTAAAGGTTTGGGCGGGAAGTGGAGAAGAAGGGGACAGGGGATGGTTGTGTTTTGTTTATCAGTTGACCGGGTGGGATAGGGTTTGACCGGGTCAAAGAGTTGGACCAGGTTGATATTGGGCCTTGGTTTGTTATTGGGTTTGCTTGGACTTAGGATTAGATAATGAAACAAAATGAGACTTCAAGGGCCAAAAGTGCAACTCTGAAAATCTAGGGACCAATCAAGTAGTTTCTGAAAAGTATAATCCAAGGATTGGTTTTGACATTCTCCAAAAGTGCAAGGACTGAATTTGACAATTTCTAATATTACAAAGACTAAATTTGCCAAATTTGAAACTCCGGGGGTTAAACTTGTAATTTTCCAAAATTTATCAAAGTGACCAATTTTTACAAGTAAGAATTACCAAAGGACTAAAAATGTTTGTTTTCCAAATTAAAATGTCCAGGGGTGAATTCTGTCGTTCTTTAAAATTCCAGGGACTAAAGTTGCCATTTTTGAAAGTCGGGGGACTGAAACTGCCAATTATGCAAACTTGTTCGTTTTTCATTTGTTTTTAATAATTTTGCATCTGAAACACAATTTTGAGATATTTTCAATATTTTGATGCATTTCGGAGTGTTTTTTAATGTTTAGCAGCTCAGATTTGACCAAAAATGATGAGTGAATAAGCACTCATCAAATCCCCCACACTAAAACATTGCTAGTCCCTAGCAATCTTTTGAGAAAACATAATGGATTTGAATCTCTTAACCAAAAGCCATTACTTCTGGAGTAGCCAAATGTTTTAGTTCAAGTAAGAACCATGGTACACTGATAACCATGTGATTTTGAGCAAACCACCAGCTTTCAACGGTTTTGATTTGTCTTTACCAGAAGCCGTTTGCTTCTGGACTAGCCAACTCTTAGATAAATTATCAATATTATCTTTGGTGAGCTGATTACCAATTATGGTTTTTCCACTGCCTTTACCACAAGCCATAAACTTGCGGGCTAGCCAACTCTTCACTTTTAAGGATATGGTGAGCTGAATACCATACAATTTTGGGCAAATTGCAAGCCGTCAACGGATTTGATAAATCTTTACCAAGAGCCGTTTGCTCCTGGATTAGCCAATCCTTTTGTCTTACAGACATGGCGGACTGATAACCAAATGAGTAAGTGTAAAACACTTACGCCAAAAAAAAATTTTTTGGCCAAAAACGGGGGAATTAATATAATTATATGATAAAATTCGTGAGAATTCCCCCCCACACTTAGAAATGAATATTGCCCTCAATATTCAAAGTACCGGCTGTTATGCCGAAACAAAGAACGTGAAAGGGAAATACTACGGCCATTATTTAGAAAGAAGATTTTTTTTTTTTTTTTTTTTTTTTTTTTTTTTTTTTTTTTTTTTTAACTTTATATACACAACATGTGGGGCAACCCCCCCACACTAGGGTGGTACACACGGGTGAAAACCCATGTTAAGCTACTGTTTTTGATTACCGAGTCGCTAGCTTGACTCGACCCCGAATTTATTTGTCCTTGGGGAAGCAAGTGGAAGAGAAAATCTCCATCGGACTTTCATTCAAGATGTTTGGACAAACATTTGAAGCACGTGAAAGTTCCACATCGATGAGATATATTCCCGGCTCAAGAGAAGAAGAAATGTCGGGGTCAAAGATGGTATCTTCACTCTCATAAGAGTTAAGACACGGAGAAGAAATAGGGGGAGAAGGCAAAGTGACAATGAGTTGACAACGGTTGGGATGGGTGGACAAAAGATTAGATTGAGGAACATTTACGGAATGTTCAAAGATCTTTTCCACCGCAAGAGAAGTCACAACATCCGTGTTGGACTTAAGAAATATCCGAGAGTGAACTCCCTTGAAAGGTAAGATACCGGGTTTGAAAACTTTATCCTCAGAGAGGAATGAAACGCAAGTATCAACCATGGTAAAATCCTCAAGGGCGGATGAGTTACTCATGGATGAAAGGGGGTGTAGAGCATTTTGCTCAAAAAGCTCATCCTCAATTCCCGGAGGAAGAGGATCAATGTGAGCGAGTTCACCGGCGAACTCCTCATGGAAAAGCCTACTCCTTTCGGAAGGAGGAGGCAATTCAAATGTGGACGACTCATACTCAGGAAGAGAAATATGAAAAGTGGGAATGCCACTACTCTCCTTTTCAGTATGATCGTCATCAAAGCGGAATACATCAAATTCCGGAAGAGAATCATTGGAAAAAGCCTCAAGCTCAGAAAATGGTTCGGGCTTTTCCAAGATAGAGTCACTATCCTCAATGGGGATAGGAGCTGAAGCTGGTTTAGCACAAAATGATTCGATCTTAGAAACGAGGAGATTTACATTGAACAATTTTTCACGAAGTATCTCGTCCTCAATTTCCAGATCATCAGAATCTCTCACTTCCTCTAAGCTAACTAGCTCAGAAGGTAACTCCTCGACATAATCGATGTCTCCATAAGATAAAGAATCGTCAAACGAAATACAATCGTTGTCAGAATCGGAGAACATCTCGACATGATCGTTTGGGATGTCAAGAGGAGGAGAAGAATCATCATCAATAGGCTCATCAAACATATTACCGAAGATAACCTCGGACTCACTTGGGGTTGGGACAAGGTTCTCAACACAAGACGGTTCTGTCTCCAGAATAGTGCTAAGATGCTCATCCCCCATTAAAAGGGTATCCGAAAGTTCTATGGTAGATAGGCAATATGAGGGCGGAGAGTGGACATGCGCGGTACTTTGTGGGCTTGAAATATGCACCTTGTCCTTTGTCATCTCCCAATCTTCCTCATCCTCGTCATCGAGACGGCAAGCTTCGTTAAAGAGGAGAAGCTTTTGAGCTGCTCGCTCATCGGCTAGTAATCTTTCGTTGCGAGCAGCTTGTTCCTCGGAAAGTTCTTCAAGAATTATAAGAGGAAATTGATCAATGACGGGAAACTGTGGGGGTTGGATGTTGTCAATTTCAGAAGTCCACGATTGACATTGATAATCATCATGAGGACCCCCACACTTAGCACAATGAGGGTATTGGGGAGAGAAATTTTGAAATGACGTTTGATCATTGAAATGATGAAAATACGGTTCTGGTTCGTATGAATTTTGTGGAGGGTAATTGTTTTGAGGATAACTAAAAGATTCCGGGTTAGAATCATAAGCAAATGAATTCTCAGCGCAAATCGAACAACATCCATTGACAAGATAGTTTCCACACCACTCGCACATACATTTGTAACAACGAAAACCTTGTGGTAACAAGTATCCACAACCGTAGCAATAATTTTGATCAAACAAAGGTATTTCGGGCTCGGAAATAGGAATCGAGGGTTCAACAACATCACAAAATGGAAGTAGGTTATTTCCCGAAGTTGAATCTTGACGAAGTTCAATTAAGAAGTTTTGAATCATGTCATTTCTGGCCCTAAAGAAATCGTCGGTAAAACGTTCTGAAGATTCCGGAGTCGGGACAAGTGGTGTGCTCTTAGAGCTAGCAAGTTCCACCACTTCCGTTATGGTCTCCGGTGTTTGAACGGGTTCATCGTAATCAATTTTAATTCTCGACCTTTTTTCATTGGCTTGAATTTTTTCAATTAGATTACGGGCTCTAAATTCAAAGAAATCGTCCTCGTAACCCTCGGTAGGTGCTTGAGGTAACTCCGACGTTTGAACGGGTTCGGGTTGTGGCGGGTGGTCGAAATAACTTTGAAAAGACTTTTTGATGGATAATTCGCACAAATTGCAAAATTCGCTTGAACTAGGCCTTCCACACCGCGCACACACACACTTGTGACAATGATGTTGATCTTTTTCCATACACCGAAGATGATCGTCGTCATTAGAATTAAACATATAGAGGGTTAAAGAGATAGAATTAAACGGTTTTGAGGTTGAAGAAGAGTAGAATCAAACGGTGCGAGAGGGTAAGAGAAATAGAATCATACGGATAAGAGGAATGAGAAGAGTATTTTTGTATTTTTCAAAAACGGTAACTTCACGAGGAAGGTTCTTCAAGTCACTAATCGCAAAAATCACGATATTGTCGCAACACACCTCCCTGGCAGCGGCGCCAAAATTTGATTCGTTGTGAAGTGAGTGGTGAAAAACACAATATCAACGTATATCAAAATAACCGTAGAATCCGACAAATCGACCCTTTAGGAAAAAGGCTAACTTATCAAATCTTACGGGTGTGATAAAAGTGATACCGGGAAGTGATTTCCCCGGGTCGTGTCCCAACGAGGTGTGAAATTGACGGGATCAGTTGAGTTTTGTGATAAGGACTTGAATGGTTAAACGAATTTTGGATTTTGATTACACTACAAATTAAAGAACGGAAATGAAAGTAAAGCATGTAAAACAAAGAAAACACTAAATAAACTACGACTAAGCCTAAGAAACAATAAAACAACGCTAAATTACATCCTAAGGTGCTAAAATGCAAAAACGCTAAAAACTGGGAACACATAAACGTAAAACTTTTGCAATTTAAGGGCTACGGGTGTGAAATCAATTTTCCTACATTCTAAACGACTAAAAATAATTTTAGGAAAAAGCCGGGAATTTTTTCGACTTTTAAATTATTTATTATGATTTAAAAACTAATTTAATCTAATTTAATTATTAAAAATACTAAATGATTGTGGAAAAATCTGAAAATTTAACTAAAAATACTTTAAGCCTAACTGATTTTAAGAAAAATAAAAAAAAGGTACACTACTTTTGGAAATAAGCTAATAAAAAGCTAAATAAGCTACTAAACTAGAAACTGTTAATTGGTACTTAAATATCAAATGGTGCAAGCTACAACCAGTAAAAGACCCTAGGGCAGTTGGTTTGGTTGCGTGTTGTGTTTGTGAGCTAAAGGTCCTGAGTTCGAACCTGGTGCTATGCACCTTTTTGCAAACTATTTTTTTTTTTCAAATTTTCTTTTGCAACTTTTTAATAAGCTTAATTTGAGAACTTTTTGTGAAAACTTGCTTTTCAAAACTAGGAGAATAAGCAGTTAACACTGCTTATACCAAACAGTTTTCAAAAACTTAAATGAGCACACTATTCTTTTGACAGATTTTTAAGCACAAGGGAAAAAAACTCAAATAAGCTATGCAAAATAAGACAAACATTATGAGACTAACTGAAATAGAGCCAGGGGGGAAAATAAGCAGATAAGCAGAAGAAGAAAAAGGAGCATAAGCAGTTTGGGAAATCCTAGGCTAAAAGGGAAAAAGGAGCAACAATGGGACAATAAGCTATTCTAACAAGCTAAATAAGCACTAATAAGCAAAAATATAATCTAACCTAACCTATGGGACTAAATAGCACTAAAGTAAACCTAAGTAAGCTAAAGGGAACATGAAATAAGCTAAAACAAGGGGCTGCTACAGCAGTCCCAAACAGTACCTGATGTGGGTTTTTGACAGATTTTGAGTACAAATTTGACTAACCTAAAGCTAAACTAAGTACAAATAAGCTAAAGCTATGTCTAGGTGGGGATGGGAGGTTGCAAGAAAAACAGTTTTGAAAAGATTTAAAGCACAAATAAGCTAAAAAAGAAGGGCTGCAACAGCAGGCTGCTGTTGCAGTTTTAGTGTGCAAGACAGTGAGCAGGACAGAACAGATATTTGATTTTTTTGTTTTCAAAACTCAACCAAACTTTGTATTCTAGCTAAACACAACTTTAAAGACTTGCTCAAACCTTGAACCACTTTGACTTTGAGAGTCAAAGTGGGTAAAAAGCTGTTTTAGACCTCAAATAAGCTTAAACCAAACACCCCTTAATGGGTGTTAAATCTATAAAACTGATTTTTTTGAAAACTAAACTTGGATTTTTCTTTATAAAACTTACTTACTAGCTTAAAATTGAACTTGTGACTGAGAAAATAATGAACAATAAGCAATAAGCTAATAAGCAGTCAAGTGCTTATTAGCCAAATAAGCAGTCAAGTGCTTATTAGCCAAATAAGCAGTAAAAAAAGATTGTAAACAAAAACTTTTCATTAACTAAAAAGGTAAATTACATTACTGAATTGAAACTAAAAAACTATTTTAAAACTAAAACCCTACTGCCTTTTTAAAGGCTTACAAACACTACTATTTATACTAAGTCCCAATGGTCTTCAAGTCTGTGAGCTTTGTGCTTTCTTGAACTAAATCCAAGCCGTTGATTAAGTAGGTACACAAGAGATCAATCTTGACCATCCACTGTGTCTTTTAGAGCTTGGATTGCCACAGTGGCAAGTCTTGGGGGAAGGGGCAGTGGGTTTGGGAAAAGGTGATGTTGGGTAAAAGGGTCACAGCAGGTTGAGTGTTTTGGGAAGCAGAGAAAAGGAGAAAGAATCTAGGGTTCTTGGGTGTTGGTAAAGGTTTGGGCGGGAAGTGGAGAAGAAGGGGACAGGGGATGGTTGTGTTTTGTTTATCAGTTGACCGGGTGGGATAGGGTTTGACCGGGTCAAAGAGTTGGACCAGGTTGATATTGGGCCTTGGTTTGTTATTGGGTTTGCTTGGACTTAGGATTAGATAATGAAACAAAATGAGACTTCAAGGGCCAAAAGTGCAACTCTGAAAATCTAGGGACCAATCAAGTAGTTTTCTGAAAAGTATAATCCAAGGATTGGTTTTGACATTCTCCAAAAGTGCAAGGACTGAATTTGACAATTTCTAATATTACAAAGACTAAATTTGCCAAATTTGAAACTCCGGGGGTTAAACTTGTAATTTTCCAAAATTTATCAAAGTGACCAATTTTTACAAGTAAGAATTACCAAAGGACTAAAAATGTTTGTTTTCCAAATTAAAA
Organism: Chrysanthemum seticuspe; assembly: GCA_019973895.1. Classification (NCBI taxonomy): domain Eukaryota; kingdom Viridiplantae; phylum Streptophyta; class Magnoliopsida; order Asterales; family Asteraceae; genus Chrysanthemum; species Chrysanthemum seticuspe. Next base: position 1,158 of record BPTQ01004275.1, on the reverse strand, counting down.
TGTCCAGGGGTGAATTCTGTCGTTCTTTAAAATTCCAAGGACTAAAGTTGCCATTTTTGAAAGTCGGGGGACTGAAACTGCCAATTATGCAAACTTGTTCGTTTTTCATTTGTTTTTAATAATTTTGCATCTGAAACATAATTTTGAGATATTTTCAATATTTTGATGCATTTCGGAGTGTTTTTTAATGTTTAGCAGCTCAGATTTGACCAAAAATGATGAGTGAATAAGCACTCATCAAATCCCCCACACTAAAACATTGCTAGTCCCTAGCAATCTTTTGAGAAAACATAATGGATTTGAATCTCTTAACCAAAAGCCATTACTTCTGGAGTAGCCAAATGTTTTAGTTCAAGTAAGAACCATGGTACACTGATAACCATGTGATTTTGAGCAAACCACCAGCTTTCAACGGTTTTGATTTGTCTTTACCAGAAGCCGTTTGCTTCTGGACTAGCCAACTCTTAGATAAATTATCAATATTATCTTTGGTGAGCTGATTACCAATTATGGTTTTTCCACTGCCTTTACCACAAGCCATAAACTTGCGGGCTAGCCAACTCTTCACTTTTAAGGATATGGTGAGCTGAATAACATACAATTTTGGGCAAATTGCAAGCCGTCAACGGATTTGATAAATCTTTACCAAGAGCCGTTTGCTCCTAGATTAGCCAATCCTTTTGTCTTACAGACATGGCGGACTGATAACCAAATGAGTAAGTGTAAAACACTTACGCCAAAAAAAAAATTTTTTGGCCAAAAACGGGGGAATTAATATAATTATATGATAAAATCCGATTGTCGCAGTACATCGGGATTCTGTCAAATACGTAACCATAGTCTTTGAGTTGTGTTCTCATCCAGATGACTTGAGCACAACACGCGGACATGGCTACATATTCTGCTTCGGTTGATGACAGCGATGTACAATCCTGCTTCTTTGATTGCCAAGACACCAGTTTATCACAAGGAAATTGTAGTGCTCCTGAAGTACTTTTCCTTGAGTCTAAGCATCCTGCGTGGTCAGCGTCTGAAAAAGTGATTAGTTCAAAACCAGAATCCTTCGGATACCAGATCCCCAAGTTAATGGTTCCCTTGATGTATCGGAGGATTCTTTTAGCCTTAGAGAGGTGGGTTTCAGTTGGTCGCGACTGATAA